>CAUYLG010001181.1:0-51565 GCA_963573385.1 Cacajao melanocephalus | reverse complement strand
GAAGTGAAAGGAGGCAGGACTAGGAAGTGAGGTTTTAATGGGGGAAGAAGGACAGGAGGAGGAAGGAGAACAGAATTATTTCCAGAGGCGCGAATTTAGTAAGGGTCCCCTGCAGCTAGTGGCTTATTATCCACCGTGGGACATTTGTTACCTCACTGGAAGCAGGCCTAAGCTGCTAGGCATCGGCTAGGGTTTAATGAACCTGGTGAACTTACAACACAGACAGAACCACGTGTAAGATTGAGGAACAAAGGATGGGTGCCCCCCAAGTGGGAGACCAGTCTGATGCCTTCCCGGCCACATCCCCGGAGGGATGTTTCAGGGCGTCTTGGCTAAGGTGTACCCATATAACCCCCGGGCCTGGTCACTTCAGAACTCTTGGTCCTGAAGTGAATCACTGTTATGCCTTATGACGTCCCCGTGGAACCACGGGGTGAGGCCCACACAAGCCCTATAGCCGTCAGGCCATGGGACTACACATAAACTCACTCACTCACACACTTGCTCGGGGTTAGGAAAGAAAAACTGAGAGTATCTCATGGGGAGCTTGTATGCCAAAGGGCTGGTTTGAAATAGTGAGCCGGGGGTGTGGTCTCGCTCCTGGGCAGGGCCTGGGATTGTAAACGAGACTTCTGATTACCCAAACCTCTGCCGCTGCTGCGGAGATGGTAGGCAGGATGGCTCAGCGTCCTGAGCCGCACTACCGAGCACTGGAGGCTAAGGCCAGGGCCCTGGGCCCACGGCGAGAGCGAGAGGGTTCAGGAAGGTGGGGACGTCTCCCTCAGATTCCTGACCCTGAGGAACCCCTTACGGGGGGAAGATAAGAGTGTAGGGACGTCTCCTCTGCACTCAGGTCCTCGGGACGGCGCCGGGGTCCTGGGCCCTCGGCGGGAAGGAGTCCCTGACGCAGCCGCGATTATGGACAGGGAGTCCACGGAGCAAGCAGCGGGAGAGGTTATGGGGGACAGAAGTCTTACCTTGTGTCGGAGCGGCTCCCTGATCCGGCTCTGGGTGGAGGAGTCAGTTTCCCCCAGGAGGGGTCTTAGAACTCCTCCCGAGTTTCTGGCACCAAATGTAAGGTTATTCTTGTAAGGATATTGCCGAGTTTAAAATGAGGAAACTGAGGCCAGCACGAAACAAATTAAATTCCAGTTTATTCAGCTTCCGGGTGAGGTTCTGTGGTCCCGGGGGAGGGAGAGAGAGAGAGGGGCCAGAGAAGTCGCCTCTGGCCGTTCTGGGCTTGGGGTTTTATAGGGGGTGAGGGCAATAGATTGGTCAGTGGGGAAACAAAGCATGGGCAACTGCATGGGTCATAGAGAGAACTGGACCTGGACTTGGCGAGCTGCCATTGGTCAGGCTCTCGGCGGGATTTTTGAATTTTGGGCTGAGAGCGTGATTTAGTGCTGAGGGTGGGGCTAGGGGTGGAATGCAGGAGTGGGTGTGGGGAGCCCGCATGGAGAAGGCAGGTGTTGAGTAGGACGTCCGACCTCCTGATAACAGTGTTATCAGGTGCGGAGGGGGTGGGTATTGTCCATCCGGCTTCCAGCGAGGCTATCCAGCGAGGCTATCGGCCTTACACTCTCCAGTTATTACCAAGCTGGGGTGAATAAGAGCTTCTGACACTTCCTTGAACTTCAGGCTAACTTATGACACTAACAAAGACACCTAAAGGTGAACTGAGGACAGACCTCTGGGAGTACTGGGCAGTGTGACATGGTGGGAATTTGGAATCAGACTTTGCTGTGTGGTTTTAAATTACCCAATTTCTCTGAACTAAAGTTCTTTGAATGCAAGCAAAGACAAAACGAGTTTTGGTCTACTTAAAAAAACAAGAGTGTGAGGGAGCTCCTAGGTTGATGGGGAAAAGGAGAACCAGGCTCAGGACTAGAAGAAGGATGGACGCCAGGGCAGCTTGAAGGTCAAGGCAGCAGGAACAGAGGTTGGTCTGTCTCGGAGTCTCTGGGGCCGAGATGGATGGACTCCACGTTTCTCCCTTCTCTAACCCACTTTACTCTGCAGTCAAGGTCCTGGGAGAAGTGTCTGATGGTTCCAGTATAAGTCACATGTCCACCTCTTGGCCATGGGCGAGCAGGGCTTCTTTGCTGGCAGATCCACCAAGGCTACACACAATAAGGGAAAAGAAATTCCTCCAAAAACTCTTTTTTGCCTGCAGTTGAGCTGAGTGTTGTCAGAAGAAAATTATACTGAGTTCCAATGGGGTTGAGGGATCAGGGATTATGAGGTTGTCCATTGGAAATGGGTTGGGGAGAACCTTGTTTGCCCTGTTTATGGGTCTATTCCCTACACTTAGAACATTCAGCATATTAGCAACTCAAAAAATGTTAAATGAATGGATGAAACACAACCTTTGCATTTAAGGAAAGCCTTTGCGCTCAAAGAAGTAGCTCTGTTGGGAATTGCAAGCTCCTATGGCAGACAAGGGTGGAGAACTATTTGTCCTTTAAGTGCTTCTTAAATCACATGAAGTCTTCTCAGCTCTGCAAAGTAGGATCAACTCTCAGCACTGACACTGCAGGAAGTGACTGTGATCCAAGACTTAGAGGAGGCAGATGCCTGAAGCTCTTCACACACTGGCTCTTGCCTCATTTCTTTCCTGCTCCTTGCTCCCTCCCACTCTGACCTCTGGCTATCTGAATGACTTGCAGCTCCTGGCTGCTTTACTCCACTCCCTCTCCTTCCAACTCCTAGTCTTTGACCAACCACTGGATTTTAGGATTCCACTTAAATACCACTTCTTCCAGAAAGCCTTCCTTGAAGCCAAATCCCAAAGCTGTACTAGTTGGCCCTCTTTGTGCTCCCACAACACCCTGGGTTTACCCCAATGATGGATCTCACTGCTCTTTGTTATAACCTCCTGTTTATTTTTCATTCTCCACGTGCTTCGACTTGAGCTCCTTGAGTGCAAACCCTGGTCCTTCTTGTGTCCTCAGGGCCGACCTGGCTCAGGGCCTGGTCCCCTAGTAGAAACTCAGTAGATCTTTGTTGAATGAAAGAATTAATGAATGTGGCGTTAACAGCAGGACTCATTAAAGAGTCCTGAGTTGCAGGACCTGAAATCTTCCATGTACTTCAGAGGTCATTGTGTCTAAGATGTTTCTCTCTATGGTGTTTTCCTTAAGCTATTTCTCATGATTGTCAGGTAATAATTATAAGATGAAATAATTTTAAGTTACTTCCAGCTCCCTGCCACTAGCTCCTGGTTCTCAGCCCACACTCTCACAGGACTAATTCCCACCACATGCCCTTCTATCCCTCTGATTAACTACACATACCCTTTGGTTTATACATACTGGAAATCTTTATCTTCTTTATTTACTGTGTGTGTATTTAATAGGACAGCTGTCTCAGTCACATAGCCAGTACTGAGAGAGCAAGTGCATCATGCCTTTCTTTGTGCAGAACTTTGTGCGGTGCCACAAGAAAGCAGGGGCATCTCAGAGGAGACAATGATCAGAATTGTTTTGTGTTCAGTAGGAACCAGAAAGGGTGGAGTTTGCATGACCATAAACACAGGCTGGCTGCAACTAATAGAAAACTCTTGAGAGTGTTAAGTCTACCTCACTGTGTCATTCAGCCGGCTTTATCTCCCCAGCCAACCCAAGGCCATTCAGGACCACAGTGCGTCGGTGGGCTTTGAGTGAACAGGCTGGTACTGTTAGGACTGACGGACCTCTTGGATGTGATATGGGGAAGGATTCAAAGGAAGGCCAAGGGTGAAAGGTCTCCCAGGCTTTTTTTTTTTTTTTCTCCAAAGACAAAATATGGTAGGTGGTATGTAGAAACACCTGTGAGGTTTTTGTTTTTCTAGCTGGATTGTGACTGATACACCACCTGTGAGTAACTCACTTATTTGTTGACGTGTTCATTGTCTATCTCCCCTGCCTCCACTAGAAATGTAGGCTCCATGAGGGCAGGGACTTTGCTTTGTTTACTTTGTGCCCCTACACTCAGAACCATTTCTGACATAGGCTAGGCACTCAATATTTTTTGAATGAATGAATAGCATACTCCAGCATCCAGGGAACAGGTAGGAAAGTGATTAGACGGGGCAAAGGAGAGCAAGGTCTGAAGTTTGTTCATATTAGGGAATTAGCTATTGCAACAGCAAAAGGACAGTGAGCTGTTCAGCCTGTCTTTTTCTTTCCTGGATATCTGGGGGGCAGTAAGTCATGGTCAAGTCCTACCAGTATCATTTGACCTCTGTGCCAAATCACACTTCTGGATAAGAGACCGTGGAATCCCTAGAATCTCTGGATGGGACATGGTGGAATCCCTGGGCCCTGAACAGAGTCCAGAATAGCTGTGCAAATGGTCTAAGAAAATGTCCATTCATGGCGTCCCCCTCTGCTGCTCTCACTGGAGCCCTGTGAAGTCTCTGTTGTGGTGGGGAATGGTGCAGTTTGCATTTGAACTTGCTCCTTTTTCTGAAGCTTGAACTTTACACATCCAACACATTGTTCCAGAATTTATAACCCAAAGTCTACATATACGTTCCTGTACCCCTTGATGTCCTTAAACTTGTTGCTCCTCATATTAGCTTGGATCTGCCTTTGGCCACTCTTGAAAGGGACGGTCTCCAGAATGATGCTTGCTCGGTGTTGAGGTTTGAGGACTCCAAGGCTGCAACAGAGAATGGAGTATGTCAGAAAACCATAGGCATGATGATGACCCTGGAGCCTTTTTCCACCCAGCTTCCTGAGTGGGAGGGAGTGCTTCCACTTTCCCTTCCCCAGTGTTGTAGGCCAGGCCCAGGAGCTGGTGTCCAGGGAGAAGGATAGAGCTAATCTCAGAGCTGGGGAGGGGAACAGAAGAGAAGGTTGAGCACTTGCAGCACTCACAGGATCTTCTGCTGTTTCTTGAAGAGGCCACTTCCTTCCACAGTCAGCACACAGCCCTCAACCTGTTCTGAGAGGGGGTTTGAAAATATCACCTGTATGGAGAGTGGCTGGTTCACAACGGCTGCTCCTAGAACCTAAACAGACCAGAAGGGAAAGGAGAATTAGTCCTCATTCCCCAACTTGCCAGACATTTATGAAGGTCACTGTTCTGTAGGGTGGCAGAATATGCCACCCCCAAATATACCACTTTGGCATAAGAATTACTTTGAGCCAAAGACAATTGAGAAGAAACAGATACAAGAAAAGCTCTCTGGTTTCTCCTTATTTGCCTAAAAGCAGGACATAAATTTACAAAGGTGTCCCCCCTCCCCTCTCTACCAGGAAGGACAAAGGCTGATCACCAGAGATGACTTTAGACCCTTATGAGCCTGATGCTGAAGCAGGCGCAAGAGGAATCTACACCACAAACTGCCTAACTAAGCTTTATCTACCATGAGTTTCCCATGTATTTGCCTTCCCACAGTTCGCCACCCTTCGAGACTCTTAGTCCTTTCCCTTTCTCTTGTCACTTCCGTAAAAACATATTGCTTCTTTGCTAAGATGCCATAAAAGCCCAAGTTCTAGCCAAACCTTCGTGTTTCCCCACCGGAGGGGGCTCCATGGGCTTACTTGACAGGGTCTAGGAGGCTGGTTGGCCTTGGGGAGAAAGCACGGGAAGGAAGGGAGCCCTTCAAATCTTCCCACTCAGAAGACCACAGAATGTCAGAGCAGGAGGGGTCCTCAGAGGCCATCTAGTCTAATCCCCTCTCTGACAGTTCAAGAAACAGAGGCCCAAGGGCTTGTCCAAGGATTCACAGCCAAAAAATGACAAATCAAGTCTGAACTAACCTTCAGACAAGGCTCTCCCCTGACCAGAGACCCTCCCATCTGGGTTCACTTTCCTTATGTTGAGCCATGGGGAAGGCCAACAGCAGGAGTGGCACAAGAGGGGGCTCTCCCATTGTCCATGGCACCTGCTCAAGTATCCATCCATAAGGCCTCTAGTGGGTGGTACAAGAGGATGAAGACCTTTCAGACGAACTTCCCCCTCCTGGAGCACCAGAAGAGGCAAAGGAAGGAGGGGATGCTCTCCTAAGCAGGCCTAGGCTGCCCTCTTACAGGGCTTCACCCCCTCCCCACCGGACCCAAGGGGCCCCACAAGCCATTTGTGGGAGTCCTGCCTACATTAATCGTGATGCTTGGGTAAGATAAGGTGATGATCTTGTTCACCAGGATTTTCTTGGGACTGCTTTTCTCTTCACCCAAGGCGCTGATGCGGATCAGCTTGTCTGTTGACAGGTACTGGCTGTACTGGGAATAGGAGATTTTGCAGGGGTAGGCCTTTGCTAAAGAGAGAACACAAGAATTGAGTGAGAATAGCTGAGAAAATCAGCTGGACCTGAGGCCCTCTTCCACAGAGAAGAGGGAGTCAACATGTACGCAGTCCCAGGGAAGCAGGTGGTAGCTTTTCAGATGAGGAAATGAGCTATAAACAGCCAAAATGGCAGCCCAAGGCCATTCTGCCAGGAAATGGGAGAGCTGAGGCTCCAACCAAGGTATCAGAGACTCCAAATCTCAGGCTTTTCTTGCAAAACCAGCTACTTTTATTGGGATAGGAAAGGAGGAGGCAGAGAAAGGAGGGAGAGAAGAGAAGGAGATACTAGGAAGGAAGGGAGAGGGAAGGAGAGGAGGGAAGGAGGGGGAGTCTGTGCCGGAGAGGACAGTAGGAATAACAGTGTCTCAGGGGTCTGACCCCAGAACCCTGTTGGCTGGCTTAACCCCACTGACATTGCCAAAACCGACTCTGCGTACATAATCTGTGCATGTGCGTACCTTCTTGGGGAGAGAGTGTGATGAACGCTACATCTTGCCAGAATGGGGGCAGGGGGTTGCCATTGTGCAGCAGAGACTGGGCACTCAGGTTCACTTTGAGGTCCTTGAACTGGGAGGACATGTTGAGGGCCAGCAGAGCAAAGGATATATCCTGGCCCATGTTAGGTGGGTCGAGCATCTTGAATTTCAGGGAGACCTGGACCACATCACTGGGTTGAAGGGAAGGCACATCTAGGCTCCGAGGCCTGTCCTGGCTCAGTGGTGTGGGCCTGGAAGGTTGCAACTCTGCTCCTCTTCGGGAGCCATGGAACCTTCTAGCCTTCAGCTTCTGCAGAGCCTTCAGAAACACCTGTCTCTCCTGGAGGGAACCTGATGGGGGAGAGCACAGCACTAGCTGTGAGCCAGGCTGATCCAGGTAGGCTGAGGCTGAGCGCCATCCCTCACCCAATATCTCCACCAACAGCTTCAAGCCTTCATTCCCAGTAACAAGCATTTCCTCCACTCTTTGTGAGCTTTCCCAGGCAGGCTCTGCTGGGCACTTCACACCCTTCCTCCTTTATCAACCACAAGCAAGGTGTATTACCATTATCATTCTTCTTCTTATTCTTCCATACACAGATAAAGAAAAGGAGGCTAAAAGAAGTCACGTCACCTGCCCAAGTCACACAACTAGTAAGAGCAGAGTCCAGGTGGGAACCAAACCTGCTCAACTCTAAAACCTGTGCTTGTGGCCACTCGATTCTATCCTGATGTCCTCAATGGAAAAACAAAGGCCCACAAACGCAGAGAAATAAATCTCTTAAAGATGGCAGGGGATGGTGTGATTTCCTGTTCCGGAGCCAGATTATTGGTCAGGGAGAGACTAATTCCTGGAAGTTGAGGAACGGAGAAGTGCAGTAAATAAGTATATAAACATGAGAGGAAGTCTAGGCATGCAGAGTTCCCAGAGTGGCCCCAGCTTCCCTGCTCTATCTCGGGGGTCCCTGTGGGTCACATGTGGAGGAGTACTCCCCCCTGCCTTCCTTAGAATTCCAGAAGCTGCCTTTGTTGAGTACTTACTGTCCCCAGGGACCAGCTCTACCCTTTCGATGCATTTGCCACAACATCCTTAGGCAGAGGCCACTTTTATCCCCTTGTTCTTGGGATCTTTCTAAACCCAGTTCCAGAGAAAAGAGAATCTGGAGACATTTACTTCAGCAAGAGTGGGCCAACAGACTGAGCACGGTGGCTCACACCTGTAATCCCAGCACTTTGGGAAGCCAAGGTGGGGTGGATCACTTGAGGTCAGGAGTTCAAGACCAGTCTGACCAACATGGTGAAACCCTGTTTCTACTAAAAATACAAAAAGTATTAGCCAGGCATGGTGGTAGGTACCTGTAATCCCAGCTACTCAGGAGGCAGGAGACAGGAGAATTGCTTGAACCTGGGAAGCAGAGGGTTGCAGTGAGCTGAGATTGTGCCATATTGCCCCTAGCCTGGATGACAAAGCAAGACTCCATCTCAAAAAAAAAAAAGAAGAAGAGTGGGCTTAAAGAGATGGGAATCTAGTTTAGCGCATCTGTGGTCTGTGCAACCCCAGACCCTGTCAGGCTGGATGGGAGGAGACTGGCCCAAGGAACACCTGAGCAAGACACTCAGGCCCACCAGGATATGGCTCCAATCCCCCGAGTCCACAGGGGACCCCACGGGCCTCTCTATCAAATGCTGTCAAAGCCCTGCCCACATTCCCTTGGTACTTGCCGTTTCAGTGCCCCACAGGCCCTACTTTCAAATTGCAGCCCCTGCAACTCTGTCTGAGACTTTCTCTGTCAACTGAGCAGACTCAGCTCAGGCATGGGGTGGGCCAGAAGTACTAGAGAATTTACATCCCCCAGGAACAGCCCTCAACTCATGACCGACAGAAGTTGATGGATAAATATCCTAGCTCCTGTGCCTCTCTGCTGTGATAAATCTGCAGTGTTGTTCTGCACTTCACACCGAATCAGTGATAGGGTTGCCAGATTTAGCAAACAAAAATACAAGGCAATTTAATTTGAATTTCAAATAAACAACAAATAATTTGGGACTTTTTCTTTTTTGTTTTAAGAAATGGGATCTCACTCTGTTGCCCAGGCTGGAATACAGCAGTAACATCATAACTCACTGCAGTCTCAAATTCCTGTGCAAAAGCAATCCTCCCATCTCAGCCTCCCAAAGTGTTGGGATTGCAGGTGTAAGCTACAGCTCCTGGCCTGGGACATACTTACACTAAAGCATTATTCGTCCTATATTTTCCCTGGCAACGTCACTCCCAGAGCTCCCAGCCAGCTGTCCACTGTGCTAACAGGCTTGAAAATGTACTCTACATCCACTTTCTTCCCTTCCCTGTCTCCTTTCCTCACTCTGCTACCAGGATTTCCAGGATTGTCTCATAAATAAACCACTTGTATTTGAATCCTTGCCTCAGGATCCATTTCTGGGGCAACCCAGCCAAGATGAGGCCAGAGTCCCCAGGAAGTGGGTGGTGATGGCACTGTTGGGCTGTGTTCAACACTTGACCCCTACTGCAGACCCTCTTCCTAGGCAGGGAATTCTGGAGCCTCCCTGCGTCTGTCCCTGAGGCCCATGTAGATAAACCGCAGACACCCACTTACCAGTATTCCCAGAAACTGATTGGCCCTCCCCACCACCCTCTACCCACCTTGCCTTGCGCCTGCTCAGATCCTCCCCAGCCAGATCCCAGCTCTGGCCCTCACCCTGCCTCTAGCCTTCATGGACTGGATGTTTTTGCCTGGCTCCCTGGTGGTTGAACCTAGTGACTGGCCATCCTCAATTTCTAGGCATTCATCTATACCTGACCAACATAGCCTCTCCTGTGGCCCTGCTGCCAGAGCTGTCACCTCAGAGTCAGCCTCTGGCCCTGCAGCTCCACAGGGAGGAGAAGGTAGGAGTGAACATCCGGCCTCACCTCAGCCTGTCCTCCAAAGACTCAATGAAACACAATGAATTAAACAATACCCTAAATAAAATAAATGAATGGCAGAGTGTTTACTAAATTCCCTGCCATCTTCAATGGGAGGATGATTTTGGGAGGAGAAGCAGGGGTGAAGGATTCATACTCTACTGGGGCTCTCCAGTCCACGTGAGTGCCTATGGCAGGAGCTCGTTGGCCTGCAGGATGTGGGGTGGAGGTGGCATGAGGAAGTGAGGCCGTGGGGCCACCCCAACTGGGGCCTCAAAACTGAAAGGCTGAGGAGACAGTGGGGCTGGGTCCTGCCCCGCAGATGCTCTCTGACTCTCTAGGGTAGGGGAAGGTTCCCGGAGGGCTAGGGCTCTTAGTAGGGCTGGCTTAGTCATACCTTCTTCATACTTGTAGTTCTCCGTGATGTCATCCCGCTCATCACTCTGGATGCTCTTTGTGCTGATAAAATTGCCAACAGAACTCGTGTCCTGGTGAATCTTCTGCTCCTTCCCTCCCTGGACGAGCCAGGACATGCAGTCAGCATTCACCATGGAAAACACAAAGGGTGTGTCGTAGTTCAGGTCCACTTCTCCTTCTTTGATGGCTCTGACAGAGGCAGGGCCGCAGCAGTAGAGGCCTGAAGGAGAACAGGGGAGCCTCGGTGGGCCATTTGTTGCAGGGCTGGGCAGGGGTGGGGCACTCTTCATGAGAGTGGGTCCTGCCTTTCTTCTGGAGAGCCTCACCGTTGCTCGTCTCCTGAGGTGTGGCATCCAGCACCTGCCAGCCTCCATATCCAGCGGGGAGATCCTTCCGGGCCATCCAGCACTCATTCCAGACATGGAAGTTCCTGTGTCAAACAGAGCCAAGAGAGATGTAGTATTGCTTGGTCTTTCTAGAACAAGGCAAGGGATGGATGAATAAGTGAACTGTATAGACTTAGCACATACAGGGCTTGAAACCTCTGTGGGTAGCCAGGCTCGGTGGCTCCTGCCTATAATCTTAGCACTTTGGGAGTCTGAGGTGAGAACATTGCTTGAGCTCAGGAGTTCAAGATTAACCTGGGCAATAAAGCAAGACCTTGTCTCAAAAAAAAAAATTAGCTAGGCATCATGGCAGATGCCTATAGTCCAAGTTACTTGGGAGGCTGAGGTGGAGGATCACTTGAGCCTGGGAGATCAAAGCTGCATTGACCTTGATCATACCACTGCACTTCAGCCTGGGCAGCAAAGCCAGACCTTGTTTCAAAAAAAAAAAATTAATTAATTTTTTTAAGTGAAAGCTCTGTGGCTGAATAGTGACAGAGCTTCCTCTCGTGGGCCTCTGTTTGCCTCCCAGAAAAGAGTTTCCCTTTGCAGACTCAGCTTGTGAACAGAAAGCAAAGGCTTCCAGAATCCACTGAAGTTAAAAATCCTTCACTGTCTCACGAAACAGACTTCATGGACGCTTTCTTGTGTGTGTTGCTGACTCACAGAGGCACTTGTGGTCTGTGTTCAGAGGTAAGACCACCCTGTGATCAGAACTGTTGGGACTCAGGAGACAATACCCCAAAATGAAGGTATCAGAAGCAGAAGTGGGTTTTTTTGGACCTCTTCCTGTCTTCCTGTCTCTCAGTCTCACTTACCCCCATGGCTAGCCATAGAAACTAAAATCTCTCTTCCCGAAGGTGGGAACGTCGTGGAAACCCGAACCCCTTTTCCCCAAAGCCAGTCTTAAAACCTAAAAATATTACCCTAACCTTCCCTCTGCCTTTTTGTATAAAAACTGGGCATAAAAAATTTATCTGATCTACCCTGTTTGACTGTAGGTCATAAGACCCTCATTCCAGAGAGGATCCTGCCCCATACTGGGAAGGAACACATGCTCAGAGACGCCAAGCAGAATGTAGACAGACAGGGCTGGGTTTCCCCACTCAGTCTATTAGCGTTAGGTCATACCATTTATTCAAGCATATTTCTACATGGCTGTCCATACTCTGTTAGACTAAGCATAGAGATGGACAATTTCCCCTGTTATGTTTGGGTCTTCATTCTGAAGGCTCCAGTGTACACGTTCATAAATGCATATAACTTTTCTCCTATTGATCTGATTTGGTGAGGTGATTTTTTTTTAAAACAAATCTTCAGAGGGCAGTGGGGAAATTTTCTCTAGGCCCTACAGAACCAGGAGGTTCTGTGAAGGAGGTGACAAAGATGAAAACGTCAACACCGGGCAGGACACTCTTACAGTGTGAGACTCCTAAACCCCAAATGGGCTTTGCTCAGCTGTCTCTCAGCTGAAGATTGGCAAGAGGGGTGGGGCAGCCTTGGTAGAGTTGGGGTGGGGTGCAGGAGGTGAAGGGGAGAAGGCTCATGGACATCGTCCTGCCCTTTTTCCTGCCATGGGACTTAGCTCTGATGTGTGGCCCTAGAAATAAGTTGAGAGGTTGTTTCTCACCAGATGGTATCCTTCTTATTCCCCAAAATCCGGCCTGTGTGGTCATAATACTCATCTATGATCAGGTTTCCATCTGTGTCGTGACCAGAGTCAAAGTTGGTGATCACACGGGTGGGGATCCCCAGACACCTCATCACTGCAAAAAGGGCAGAAAAAAAATCACCTGTGAGCTGTGGATTCAGGACATGTGTATTCCTGGACTTAGGGCCCTGGACCTGGGGAAATCTTTCATTTGCCATCTGCAGGACCATGCTGGAGCTATCTGGAGCACTTGAATAGTGATATTTATTTCCAACTTCCTTCCCCACTTCTGGAGCTCATGAGAGAGATTCTATAGAAAGACTGGGTTGCTGGCTGCTCAGATAAGCACTACCCAAGCCAACAGAAAGTCTAGCAAGCTGTGAGTTCTGCCTACGCCATGAGGGTGGGACAAGCATGCCTCTCCTTTGGCAAAACTCAAAGGCCTGAGTCAACTGCATTTCTATTCTGGCCTTAAGTCTCCATCTTCAGGCCAAAGCTGGAATTCTATTCCTTTCTATGGTTAGGGTTATTGCTTGAGACAATCAGATTCTTAAGCAAAAAGTTCTGTGGCCTGGATTCCCCCTTTTTCCTGGGTATGTAATCTTGGAAGCCTCTCTAGGAAAGCATCACAGATCAAGCCAAAAAAAGTTATGTAAAAGAGCTTAGAAAAATGAGAGTTTCTACCTGATAGAGAAATTCTTGAAAGAAGGTAAAGCATTGTCTCTATTCCTGAGGGCCACGCATTCTGTTTGCCAGCCAACTTCCTTTCTTTATCTTCTGCCATATTCCCCTCATTCTGTGCTCTTTTAAGAACAGGAAAATCCCATCACAAAATGCTTTGGGGATCCCTGTCCCTTCAAGTCCAGCAATGACAGCCCACTCAATTTAATAATGACAATAACAGTATGTACTAGCGGGGAATAGTGCTAAATGTTTCACACACATTATCCTCAGGACAACACTACATGCTGGCTACTATTATTATATCCATTTTGAAGACAAAGAATCAGAGGCTAAGAAAGTTTTCTACCTTGACCAAGGTCACACAACTTGTAAGAGGCAGAGCCATCACTCAGATCCTGGTTTTACTGCTAAGCTTACAGTCAATACCAAGTCCAGCTCTCAGTAGTATGTATACACTTCAGCATTTTCTTGTTTTCACCTAATTTTACATCCCAAACATTTTCCTATTTATCAAATATTTTCCAAAAGCAAGATTTTAGTGGTGATTATTTTGAAACATTTAGTTGGTTTTCAATTTTCCCCATTATCAGTACTGTAATAAATAGCTTTGTAGATCAATATCTCCCTCCCCAGGGTCAGGGTTAAAATGACTGAGTCATATGGTTCTTTCCTAAGGGTTCTTACACACACTACTGTCATTTAAAAAAAATTTATAATTTTTACTTTAAACATTTAATTGTGTATAGATTTTAGCTCACACTCTTCTTATTCTGCACTTTGACACACAGTCTCTCCAGGCCAGGGTAGGGAAAGGCCCCTGGATGTGACCAGAAAAGGGAGGGGAGAAGCCCAAAGGGAGCCTTGAGCTTTCCCTCACATGGCAGGTCTGAACAGGGCTGAAGAACTAGGGCAGGGAATGGGCAGAGCTGACAAGTGGGTTGTAGGTGGAGGTGACACAGGACAGCTGCAGAGGTGAGGCTGAAGGTTGAAAAGCTGTCACTGAAGGACCCTGAGACAGCAGTGAGGAAAGACAGCAGCATTGCAGGGACACATTTATGCTAAAAGTACAGTCAGGAGGGTGGATGACACTCACAGTAACAAGAAAATGTGCCAAGGAGGAGAGCAGGGAGCAAGCCTCCTCCCACCCTTCACCTGGATGAATGAGTTCATGAGTGGCCACCCAAAGTGTCAATAGTGGTGTCAACTCCTGCTAAACATGACTCGATGGGCACTTTCCCACCCTAACACAGGCAACTGGTCCTGAAGCACTTTGAAGTTCTCTATTAGACCAGAGTACAAGGCTTGTAATGAATTCTTTATGAGTCAGTCTTCCCGAGGGCAGGGATTGTGTGTTACTCATCTTTGTCATTACTCAGTTATTAACAATACAGGGTAAGGCCCATTTTGCATCTTGCTGCATCTTTGCTGGATGGATAGATGAATGGTATCTTGTGAATATTTTGCCCATTCTGGTGATTTCACAGTTCAACACACCACTATCCTAATGGCTGCGTGATATGCTTTGGGTACCAAGCTCAGCTGTCCATAGAGAATCAGCTTTGAGTGATGATGGATTTGCACTGATCTGGTCTCACCCTTTGCTCATCATGGCTTGTGAGAGGACTTGGATGGGGAACAGATTGTCACAGTGGAACAGAATGAAGTTACAGAGGGGCAAGAATGATTTCTCACATAGGGAGTGAAGCCAAGGCATCAGCTTCAAGGCTCTCAGATCTGTGCAGCACAAGTCATGCACATGCATGTTTCCAGAGGACTTGCTCCCTTTGTTCTTCTGGTTCTGTCCTCCCATGAAGAGCTCATCCTGTCTGTGACTTTCTCTCTCACTTTTGTGCTCAGGACTCCTGAATGTGAATCTTGAGCCTGTCTAGGGACCTTGCTGTCAACGAGCACATCGCTCAATGAAATGACTGTCTTCCGGTCCTCTCAGTCTTCCTTTCTAGTCAAGGACATCATCATCACCGTAGGTGCACAGTGCCAAGCACTGCACAGCCATTATCTCCCTTAGTCCTCTTCATACCCATATGATTATCCCAACTTTAAAGATGAGACACCTGAAGTTTAGAGAGGTAAGCTCACACGGCAGAAAGAGAAAAGCCAGGGCAAGACATAAACCCACGGTTCTCTGATCTCAAAGCCTCTCGTGCTTTTAACTGCAGGCCACAACACTGCAACTCCACAGGACATCCCAGCTGCATCTCAGTCTCAATGCACCTTCCTCTGTGTAGTTTTCACCAATGACTCCACACCACACTCATCCCTTCTCGTGCTCTCACATAACCCTGATCACCTGTGTTACACATTTCAGCACTGGATTCAGCTCTTTGTAATTTAATGTGTATGTCTTACATTGTCTGCCAAATTACTAATCCCCCTAGAGTTGAGATCATATAAGACTTTTCTTGCATTTCTACATTTCTAGTACAAGGCTGGGCACAGGGGAGGTGCTCACTATATTCCTGTTGAAGTAAGGTACCTTTAACCTGTTTCTGCAGACTATCAGTCCTGATGACTCACAGTTTGGCATGAGATTTAGGTGCTCTGTCATTGATAATTTTGTGGGAACTGAGTCCCTTGTAAAAGAGAAACTCATGTGTGGCATCTGTGTTTATGTACATGCATACACTATATGCACTGATACAGTGACAATTGGGCAAAGGTGAACAAGATCTCAGAGTTGGGAAGGGACCACAGTGTTATCAAGGTATATCATACCACATTCTCAGCATCAGTAATTTTATTTCTTCATTCAGCCATTTAGTACTCATTCAGTGATAAGTATTGAGATCAGGTAGTCAATTAGATGAAGAGGATACAAAAATGAAAGACATTCCTGCCTTTGAGGAGTACAACTTCCCTTGACGGATAGTGGACCATGTCCTGACAGTATATTAAAATGTTGAGTATGGGGCCAGGCAGTGGCTCACACTGGTAATCCCAGCACTTTAGGAGGTCAAGGAGGGAGGATTGCTTGAGTCCAGGAGTTTGAGACCAGCCTGGGCAACATAGTGAGATCTCACCTTTGCAAAAAATAAAAATAAAAAAATAGCTGGGTATGGTGGCACATGCCTGTGGTCCCAAATACTCAGGAGGCTGAGGCAGAAGGATTGTTTGAGCTCAGGAGGTTGAGGCTGCAGTGAGCCATGATGGCGCCACTGCACGTCAGCCTGAGTGCTCCAGCCTGGGTGACAGAGTGAGATCTTGTCTAAGATAAAATAAAATATCAAGTATGTTTCATGACTGGCTGTAAAGTTCTTTTTGCCCCCATGCGGAAATGTGGCCCTCATTTTATAAGAAAATTCAGTGGAAAGTTGGAGTTCAATTTATTGAAATGCATTCAGTTAGCTTTAATGCCATACTCCCATGGCTTATATTGAGAAATGTGGCCAAAGCTCCAGCTCATACAAAGTAATTGCATGTAAATGTGATGACTTTTATTATCTTTTAATTTGTCCCTGGATGCACTAAGCTTCCAAATGATAAATATATAACTTCCTGCTCTTTATCCCATGCCTTCAATCGTCCCTTATAACCAAGATGGGTCCTATTGCTTTGGTCTTTCAGATATGCCATCACTAGATCATATTTGAACGGTTCTCTCTCATCTGTAATGGCAAGGAAATGAAATCTTATTTGTTTCCTTAACAGTACCTCAAATATACAAAGATATATCATCTGTCTTCCATGATAATCTCCGATCTTCTAGCCTACACTAGGATAAGGCCCTATCAAAATTATTTTTTAATAAGGGGATGGGGGCAATTAAGAACTGAGCCCTAATCATTGAAGTGCAATAATCTGTTACTCAAGAAGTACAAGTGAGCACTGTTTACAGAGAAATAGGAAATGGAAACAAGGATATCAACCTTGAAGAAGCTAAGCGCAGTGTGTAGGACCTGGATCATGCATTAGATGAAAATGGCATCCCAGAGGATGGCACTGGGCATTTCCCATGGAGCTGTGAGATCTCCTCTGTGGCTCTGTGTCAGATTTGTAAAGGTTATCTGGGTGTGTCTGTGGGGTCATAAGTGGTAAAAAAAAAAAAAAAAAAAGGCCCCTTTACAACGAGCACTATAGTCTACTCCCTCCATCTTCACAGAATTCAGTCTCCTGAACCGATAGAGAAAAGACAAAAATTTCAGCTGTTTATGTGTGGATGGACAATCAGAGGACAGCTTTAAAAGGACAAGGCTCTAGTAAAATGTTTAATTTGAATATTTTTTATCTAACTTACAGTTGCAAAATACAAAGAACAGAGGAACAAGAAGACCAACAATACAAAGCCCTCAGGTAAGTCTAAAAGGTAGAGTTGTGCAGGACAATGGTCTCAGTGTCTTCAACAAAGTCACATATTGAATTAAAGGGTCTCTTTGAAATTAAAGGAGACACAGAGGACATTGTAACCAGGTGCAATGCTTGGTTCCTAATTAGATCCTTGTTTGGACAGACTGACTGTACAGACACAAACTGTAGCCTCATCCCTGCCACTTCATGCTAGCAAAGACGGAACCACCTCAGCCAGGCATCATGGTCAACATCAACAGTGATGAGTCATGTTGACAGGAGGTACCCTTCATATTATGTGAACAGAAAGCACTACTTTTGTTGTCTTTCTCCCCAAAATACGTACTTCTAGTCTGATCATGAGAACAATAACAGACAAATCGCAGTTGAGGGACTTCCTAGAGCAGCGTCCACAGGGACGGGAAGCCCGAAAAAGAGCTCAGCAGTCTTACTGAGTTAATGAGATGAGATCACAATTGAGGGAGGCTAAGATGACTGAAATTTCCAGAATGGAGTGTATGGAGGAGAGACAGCTGAACAGAGAGAATACTTCAGGGATCTGCAGAGGGGTCTTCCAAGTCTTTGGCTGAGTGGTGATGTGTGCAAGCATAAGGATGAAATTCCAGGAGGCCAGATAAAGCAATAGAGTGGAGAGGCCTCATAATACATAGGGCATTTGATAAGAGTCTTCAGAAGAGGCAGGACTTAGTAGTGGGGCTAAATTAAGCTTAAAGATTGCTCTGGAGCCATCATAGCAAAGCTTAAAAGCAAACCTCCAATAGCTCAAATTGATCTGCAAGGAATTTATTGCTGTACCACACAAAGTCCTTTAAAGAAATAAAACAAAATCCAGTTCTCAACAATATAACACAATAAAAAATGAGCCAGCATGCAAAGAAACATGAAAATATGGCTCATAGCCAGGAGAAAAATTAATCAATAGAACCAGATCCAGAAATGCAAGAGATAATTAAATTAGCACTGAGTGATGAATCATTCTTACTCCAAACCTCAGCATCAGGTAATATACTCACGTAACAAACCTGCACAGGTATCCCTGAATCTAAAACAAAAGTTGAAATTATTTTTTTAAAAAGCTGACCTCGAAAAAAAGCAGACAAGGACCTCAGAGAGCTATTTTAAATATTGTAAATATGCTCAAAATGCTCAAGAGAGGGTATAGAAAAACATGAACATAATGAGAAGAAAAATGGAAGGTTAAAAAAAAAAGACCCAGTGGAACTTCTAAAGATGAAAAATACACACTGGTCCAAGTGCAGTGGTGTTTATCACTAATTCATCACAACCAGTTACAGATTTCTTTGTTCCTTTTCCACTCCCACTGTTTCACTTGACTAGCCTTAAAAAATAAAAATAAAACTATATACATATAAAAGAAAAATACAATATATGAAACCAAAACTGTACTGAATAAAATACTGCACAAAGATAATAATGTGATTTTTTTTTTTTTGAGGTGAAGTCTTGCTCTGTTGCCAGGCTGGAGGGCAGTGGTGCAATCTCGGCTCACTGCAACCTCCACCTCCTGAGTTCAAGTGATTCCCCTGCCTCAGCCTCCTGAAAAGCTGGTACTACAGGCGCGTGCCACCACACTTGGCTATTTTTTTTTGTATTTTAGTAGAGACAGGGTTTCACCATGTTGGTCAGGATGGTCTCGATCTCCTGACCGCGTGATCCACCCACCTCAGCCTCCCAAAGTACTGGGATTACAGGCATGAGCCACCACACTTGGCCGATAATATTATTTTTTTGTGAAAACACATCCAACTGCAATACTACATGTTAAACACATGAAAATGTTTCTCTGTCATGCAGGGAGGTGAATGGAAGTAGGCTATGAGATAAAGCGGAGAAATTAATTGATTAATTTTAATAAGAGGGGCGCTTTACAAAGAGGGGCCTGAGCAGACCAATTATGCTAAGTGCCATGAAGTGAGGAATATAGTTAACCCTAAACATCCCAAGGAGGAAAGAAAGGAAATAAAAGGGAGAAAAAGTGGTAGAGAGGGGAACTGAAGTTTCTGGGATAGGTAGAAACAACTTTTGAACAAGACCCAGCCAAACCCCTGGAGCCCAAGAGACAGAGATTAAAACAGTACCAGACTGATTATAATAGCTAACATTTAGATAAGACTATGTGCCAGACATCTTTCTATCTACTCTCCATATATTTGTCAACAACCTGATGAGGGAACATTCCGTACGATCGTATGTCAATGGAAATCAATGGAAAAATAATGGCAGGTTTCTGTTTGGTCCAGGGCATTGCACAAAAGAGTTTGAATTGGGATCCAAGAAAAGGCTGAGGTAAAATAATGCATCAGGGCCTTGGCTGCGGTTTCTTCTTTGAGACTTAAGGGTAAAAACAATGAGAACAAGAGTTATTGTACTGAAATGATGATGAAATACTTTATAAAGACCTACCTAATTGAGTTAGAAAAATCTTAGATAATATCTAGTTCAGGGGTTTTCAAAAAGGTATTAAGCAGAGGGCCCTATATGCAAGCCAATCATGAGGATTTGATATATAAAAGACATGCAAGTGGGGTTGCTTTAGTTGAAGAGGAGGGTCCAGTCCCAGTCCCAACCAGGCAGCCTCCCATCTCCCACACCGTTTCCCACCTCCCCTTACAGCCCCTAGGACCTAGGACCTGATTTTACAGAAGAGGGATGATGCCGTACACCTGCTTCCAATCACACATTAGTACCTCCCAACCCTCAGCCCAACTCATTGCTGTCCTCCACCGCACTTCCAACCCCAGGCAGTTATGAGCAAGAACAGAGCAGGCATATTCCCAGGATCCCTGGCTTTTTCGCAAACAATTTTCTTGAGATATAATTTGCATAGCATAAAATTCACCCTTGTAAAGTGTACAGTTCAGTGGTTTGTAATATAGTCACAGGTTGTACAACAATCTCCACTGTCTACTTCCAAAACATTTTCACTTCAAAAGGAAACCCCATTACATTAGCAGTCACTCCCAATTATCCCCTCCTCCCAGCCCTAAAGAACCACACTCTACTTTCTCTCTCTATGAATTGGCATATTCTGGACCGTTCATATGTATGAAATTATGCACTAGGTGGCTTTTTCATACCTGGCTTTTGGGGAGTTTTCCGGCAACAGAACATCACTGTACCCTCTGTTCTCTTGCTATCGTGCAAGGCATTCCAGGCTACTTCCCAGACCTCGGCCAAGGGCTGAGGGTCCCCACCTTGTCAAAGAGTGAAGGACCAGAACAAGAAGAGGCTGAGGACTTAGAACTCTAGGGTGGCCCTGAGCACAGGAAGGGTAGGCCAAGGGGTTCTCTAAAATTCTCAAGTAACATGCAACTAAATGGATGCCAAGGACACAGCGCATCCCAAAAATTACAACCTCATCTTTGATGCACACAAAGCCTCCTTTTGTGATTTTTCCATGGGAAGTTGAAGTTAATGTGTCAACATGTTGAAAGGCAACACTGGGAGGCAGGGCTGTAGAGGGGAGATGCACGTCTGAGTCAGACCAGAGGCCCTCGGTCTCTTTAAGCCTGCTTCTTCATCTGTAAAATGGCTGTAATGATAACAGCTTTGCAGGTGGTGGTCGGGATTAGTAAAAGTGGAAGTGCCCAGTGTGTTCCTGATGGACTTGGTGCTGGATTAATGGCAGCTGTTATCAATGTTCATGAGGCAGTATGTCCTAATGGTTAGAGCATGGCTTGCAGCGCCAGCCAGACTTGGGTAGGAGACTGGCTCTGCCACTCAAGTTCCTTATCTGCAAAATGGAGATGATAGGTCCCACCTCATAAGGTCATTCAGGGGATTAGATAAGATAACCCTAGCTGATGCTTCCTGAACATTCGCTATAGTCAGGCACTTTTCTAAGCACTCTCCAGTGTGAACTCACCCAATCCCTTCAATAATCCTATGAGGTAGATACCATTACTTTCCCCATATACATCAGAGGAAACTAAGGCACAGGTTAAATGACTTGCCCAAGGTCACTCAGAGAATTAATGGTAGTGCTGGTATGCAACCTCACGAAGCCTGCCGCCAGAGTCCACATGCTTCTCCACTACTCTAGGCTGTTAGGGTTTTAGAACTATGCCTGGCACAAAGGAAGTCCCCAGTAAACATTAGTTATGTGGTTATGAAATAATAATGTATATATTTTTTAAAAACATGCTTTGGGAGCTGTTTGAGGTTAAGGAGTTTGACTAAATCTTTAACTTTGGTTGAAGACAGAAGCTGGGTATTACTCATCTTGTATCCAAGAGTTCCTGGGACACAGTGAGTGCCTGGTGTAGAATAAGGACTCAACACATATTGTTGGATGAAGGAATGAGTTTTTCAAACTACTGTATTTATTAATACATAATTTGGTAGCCCTTTTGGGGAAGGTTGGTGCTGATTGAGCTACAGGGGACCAGGCCATGTTTGACCTACTTTGCCCAACCCTTTGTTTTCCAGGTCACTAAAGGGCCATGATTCTCATAAACATGTTAATTGGTCTACTGTCATTGCATAATCTCCATTCACTGGCTCCACTTCTCTCATCACCCAATTCCAGACAACCACACCCAAACCTGGCTCACTCCTTCTATACACACGTACCTGGCCCATTAGATGCTAGGCTTTTCCACACACTGGAAGGTTCCGTCTCTATCTTGTCCAAGATCTAGTCTCTACCTGTCAGTCTTGTGCCTGCTTCTGGAAGGACTCAGACCTCTCATTTCACCCAAATCTTCATGACTTGGAGTTTCAAAGCTGTGGAATTCCTTCTTTCCTACACCTAGGCACTCAACTCATCCAACTCAAGAGCTGGCTCTGCAGCTGAAGAGTAGTAAGCTTGGGACTTACTGATCATTCTCATCAACTGGGCAAAGTCACTCTCTCTTGGTGGCAACACTTCCTCGTGCCCTTGGACAGACTCCTGGGGCTCTTTGAGCTTCCTCCAGGGAAGTCGCATTCTTCCTAGGGCCCAGAGATGGGCCCAGCACATACATGCACATGAAATGCACTAAACTTTGTTACACACAAAATTCTGCCCAGAAGATCTGAGTCCCCAATAAACACCAAGTTATGGGCAAATCTGGCATACCTGGTTTCTACTAGAGTCCTGTGAGCAAAAATCTTGTGTGGCCTCTCTCCCCAGCTTAACAAACAATTTTGTGATTGCCACCCAAATCAGCATGTGCAGGCCAAGAGGCCGAGAGCTGGCCAGGGTGTGGGGCAGGGCAAGGGTGAGGACTCGGAGCAAGCGCTTGGCCCTGGGTGAGGCAGAAAGCCTCCTCCTTTCACCTCCAGTGTGTGACTCATTTCCAAGAATCACTCCCCTCATGGTTTCCTCCCTATCTCTTCCTCTTGTCACCCACAAACCAACTTTCATTTACCATCTTTTCCCCATGTATATTTATCAGTTTTTCCTCTACTAATGTAGTATCCATTTCCTATATGAAATGCTGACCTCACATTTTCTCCCTTCCCCTAACTCTCTGGCCAGGGTCAGGCTACCAGGCCCTGAACAACTCCAAATTCAAGGTGATTTCCCTTGGGTTGCCATCTTGCTCTGACCCCATGGCCCACACTACAGCCCTGTGCACATCTTCATTGAGCCTGTTCTCCGTGCTCAGAAAGGACACTGATAAGTTTGTAGTTTCCTAATTACTCAGCCTCTCATCTCATTTCTATCTTGAACCTAGACAGTTCCCAGCCAGGCTCTTAGGAATATGCTGGTAGGTTGCCTAAGCTCAGAAGAAGCAAGGGTGCCAGGCATCCTGGGACAAGTGACTCTCACTTCAGAACCATGGTCTGACATGAGCCCAGACATGTGCAGCCTGAGGTCCATGACGAGACATTTTATTTATTTATTTATTTATTTATTTATTTATTTATTGAGATGGAGTCTCACTGTGTTGCCCAGGCTGGAGTGCAGTGGCATGATCTTGGTTCATTGCAACCTCTGCCCTGCAGGCTCAAGCAATTCTCCTGCCTCAGCCTCCCAAGTAGCTAGGATTACAGACGCCTGCCACCCATCCCAGCTAATTTTTGTATTTTTTAAATTATACTTTAAGCTCTGGGGTACATGTACAGAATGTGCAGTTTTGTTACATAGGCATATACATGCCATGGTGGTTTGCTGCACTCATCAACCAATCATCTACATTAGGTGTTTCTCCTAATGCTATCCCTCCCCTAGACCCTCATCCCCCAACAGGCCCCTGTGAATGATGTTCCCTTCCCTGTGTCCATTTTAGTAGAGACAGGGTTTCATCAACTTGGCCAGGCTGGTCTTGAACTCTTGACCTCATGATCCACCCACCTCAGCCTCCCAAAGTGCTGGGACTACAGGCATGAGCTGCTGGGACTACAGGCATGAGCTACTGTGCCTGGCTGAGACATTTTAGAGAGGGAAAGGTCTTCCTTCCAAATGTCCCTTGGTGGGAACTGTGGGATGGGGATGAGAATGGTTCAGAAGCCTCATATATGAGCGGCTACACTTCGGACCTTTCCATGGGGTCATTTCTACCCCCTACCTGTGCACATGACGGCAGCAAAGACCCAGCACTGCCCGTAGCGCACGGGCTGGCAGCCTGTGGCATGCCACTGCTTCAGGATGGCCACGCTGCCCGTCCACTCCGCAGGGTTGGCGCCATCTGTGTAATTCTCACTCCAGTTTCCATTGAGCACCCCATTGTCATCATTGCTGTTGATCTGAAGACAAGCCATATAGCGAAGTGTTAGAAACATCCATTTCCTGAACATGTCACATGTGGGCTGCCTTGGAAGACTCATGGGCCTGAGAAGCAGGAGAGACTTTTGACTGCATTTTACTGGGGACTTCCAGACCTTCTGGGGAGGGGTTAGGATGGCGGTTGACTCTTCTGACTTCTGCTCCACTGTGAATTCATTTATTATTCTATTCTTATCTACCCCTAACCCACATCTTCCCATCCCCTGCAAAACTGGAGCCTGGCTCTAAGAGCTTTAAAAAACACTTCAGAACAGAGGAAATTTAGAAACAACAAGACCATTTCTCAAACCAGAGCTACACTCACCCTTTCTCAAAACATGCAATTTGGAATTAATAAAGGTGATGGCCCACACCCAGCTATTTCAGAGTTCAGTTGAGAAAACTTGTTACCCACATTCTGGCTTCAGTCTCATCCAAGATGGCTTTGCCAGAGGTTCCCTCTTTCACCAGTTGCAGGGGCAACTGTGAGTGGGCAGGGCTCCCCCTGCACAGCCTCCTCCCTCCCGGGGCATACCAGGGACCTCACCATGGCACACACCACTCTGCTGACGTAGACCGGGCTTCCCCGCAGGGCACAGTCTGTGGCTGGGTCAGTCTGGAAGTGCAGGCTCTTGTCTAGCAGCTGCAGGCAGATGTCTATGATTTTCTCTTCAAACTTCAGGAAGAGAGGCCAAGAGAAAAGGTACCCATGCTTGTCACATGAGAGGATGTAAAAAGTAATGACCCCCCCGCCACCAGTGGAATATAAACCCACTTGGAAGGTAATTGTGTCAAACAGAACAGCCATGAATTTCTTCCCATTCAGGTGTGGGGTTTCAAAGCTCTAGGGTCACAATTCACCTGGTGTGTATGCCCTGCACACCAAATCCCTCCCCTTCACACCAAATCCCTCCCCTTCACTCCAAGATGACTATTGCTCCTGCTGGGTTGTTTTGGCTTTTTTCCCCAGTGAGTCTGACTGAAAAGTCTCCCTCCTCTCCTCTCAATCTCCACACTCCTAGAAGCCCACAGGATGTTCTTGCTACAACCACATTGCCTCTGCTTCCATACTCACCTGCTGATCCAGCTTAGCATTGGCAGCTACTGCTGAAGTGATGATGCCAACCTGCCATGGCACCCATGATTCACTGGGGCTCTAGGCTGACTAATTGCATGTAAGTTATGGAAATTTCCCACCCAAGCCAGGCTGGCTTCTCCTGGTCTTTCAGACTTGATATGAAATCCACTCCCTCTGAGGCCTTCCCCAAGCCTGAGCCTGCTTTAGCTCCAAAGCCCTGGGTATGTCCCCTCTCCTCATGAGACTCAGTTACATGGTGTCATCAAGTCTGTCTTTTCCTGCCTGAGTGTCAGCGCTGTTTCAGTCCAGCTCTCTTCACAACTCTGGACCTTAGGCCTGGCACGGTGCCCAGCACATTGCAGGAATTTTGTACCTCTTTGTAGAACAAGTGTAGATTAGTGGATTTATTCCTATGTAACACTGGGCAACATAAAGAATTAGGAGGCTTCTGTGATCAATATTCCCCAGGGGGTAGTCTGATCAGCTCACTTTTCTGTTTTAACATTTTCAAAGGCCCCCTACAGCCTAGAGAATCAAAGCTCCAACCTCCTTCAAAAGGCACATAAGTTCCTCCAACATCTGGCTACAACCTACCTCTCCAGCCTCAGGTCTCAATAATTCCCCACAACCCCCATCCCCACCATTTTTGCTCCAGCAACACCAAATTCCTGCATTGGGTTAAACCGTTTCCCACCATCGTGTCTTTGCTCATGACGTCCCTCTGCCTGGGATGTTTTTCCCACCATCCTTCACTTAGTTAACTCAGTTCAAACAGCTCCTCTCCCAGGAAGCTTCTAAGATACCCCTATGCCCAGCCAAGGGCTCTTCCCCTTGGCTCTCAGAACACTCTGCCCCTGACTCTCAATCTTTACATATCCCACTGCATGATAAATGACCTGTTTATGTGTTTGAGTCCCCACTACACTGTAAGGCCAGGGAACTATGCTGTATTCATTTTCATATTTCTGGAACTTAGCACCCTGCCTGGCACTGAGCAGGCAATCAACATACATTTAATGAAGAAGAAAGACAGAAATGGGCCAAGTGCAATGTAATCCACACACCTGTAATCCCAGCACTTTGGGAGGCTGAGGCAGGAGGATCACTTGAGCCCAGAAATTTGAGACCAGTTTGGGCGATATAGCAAGACCTCATCTCTGCAAAAAATTAAAAAATTAGCCAGGCATGGTGGTGCATGCCTGTAGTCCCAGCTACTTGGGAGGCTGGGGTGGGAGGATTACTTGAGTCCAGGAGATAAAGGCTGCAGTGAGCCATGATCTCACCACTGTCTTCCAGCCTGGTGACAGAGTGAGACCATGTCTCAAAAATAAAAAACCAGACAACAACAACAACAACAACAAAGAGACAGAGACAGAGGGACCCAGGGCTGAGAAAGCAGCAACCCCTCACTTCTGTTTCTCACAGATGGCAGCCTACTCCCATCCAGGTCTCTCCGTGATGCCCAATCTGCCCATGCTGAGTGAGGATTGGGGATGTGAGTTGGAGCCAGTTGAGGCTGCTATATCTCATCTTGGCTATAGCCACCCCTAGGCCCAGGCTGGGGCTGAAAGGGCACATGTGTTGGAGTACTATTTGGGCAGGTTCAGGAGAGGAACCCATATCAAGCTGAGACAAGGCTCCATAGGGACCCCCAGAGTTTCCCAGTTGACAGCCTTCTAAGTGGCCGAGGGCTGATCCTCTCCCTCCCACAGTGCTCTTGGCACTGGGGCTCAGCCTCGAGAGCCCTGTTCCTTGCCTGGCACCGGACTTCCTGAAGCCCCTGCTGCAGGCTGAATTTGAAATGAGAGGCAGGCTGTTAGAAAGGCAGAAGGTGCAGAGCATTGCAATTAATATGACATTATTTTTACATATAAAGTAGCGTTTTAGAATGTGTGTAGAAAATTAATGTAGAGGAACATACACTACGCTGGTGATGGTGCTTGGAATGACCTTCATGTATCTGTTTTTGGAAGGTTTCTTTGCAAAGCTTTTTAAACAATCATGTATTAACTTTCATCATTAAAAAGATACATCATCAACAAGACACACAAAGAGACAATAGCCATGGGGAGGGAGATGCATTACTGTTCATCAGCCCTGCTTCTGGCTGAGATGTTCAGGGGACAAGTTGTCCTTCATGTGACAGAAGTGATGGTAGGGTCAGTCACGAGGGGTTGTGAGGATGAAGTGAGAGAGTGGAAAATGGGACCCCAGGGGAAAAGCAGTTTAATAAACCAAAATGCCAGACACCATCACTGCTGTGGTGGCTTCCATGCCCTCACTCCTCACCCTCAGGCTCAGTGGAATTCCTGGGTGAGGTGCCTGTAACTACCCTTCCCTTAGCTCTTGTTGTCCAAATCAGACACGATCAGCAAAGGCCAGACCCTCCCATTCCCTATGGCTGCTGCTTAAGCAACCTGGGCTCACAACACACATCTTCCTCATGCCATTTAGTTAGTGTTGGTCAGCAGTTCTAGGTGAAACTCATGTGCTCCCTGCTCCCTCTCTCCACAAGCTCAGGGCCAGGATGGGCCATGAGCAGGGCTGAGACTCACCTGTCCATAGTTCCAGGGACATGGGCGGATCCAGTTCTTGTTGCCTTGGTAGATAAAGCCGTAATCATTCATGACATACTCCTGCCTCTGGGGCTCACTGTCCAAGTAGACAGCATCCTCTAGGAACCAGAGTGGGAGGGCATGAAGCAGAAAAGTCACCTTTCCCTTCCTGCCCCATTCTCATCCCCACAGTCCCAGAGGAAACTGAGCTCTGGAGCAAGGACCCCTGGCAACACCAAGAGGGGCACAAGGTGGTGGGTCTTGGGGAGTCCACACTCCCAACACCAGCAACAGGCTCAAATTGAGCATGAGGTGGAACAATAAAAATTTGCCTTTGGTGGAATTTCTTTGTTTACAAAGCACATTTACATCTTATCCCCATTTTAAGGTTGAGGAAACAGATTCAGAGTGATTAAGTAAATTGCCCAAACCACACATCAGTACAGAGCTGGAAATCGAACACAGCACACTGATTCCATATTCTGTACTCTTTCTGCTATGCTAATCTTGGTTGGAAAAGAGCAAACGAGACCTTAAGGGTTGGCACTGACCTCATTATTCCATTTCATATGTGTACAAAGACTTAGACACTAAGCTGTTCTTCTGGGTGCTGTTGATGATACCAAAAAGCTGGAAATAATCTATATGCCCTGTTCTTGGGGAGTAGTTAAATAACTTCAGTACGTCTCCACCACAAAATCCCACGCCCTAGTGATGTAAGACGGCAAAATTGTGTACATGGACATGGAAGTCTGTATGTGACATATGAAGCCTAAACAGATTATGAACAATGTTTACAGCATGAATTTATATATATATATATATATATATATTATATTTTGTTTGTATATGTATACATTTTTATATATATTTGGTTTATATATATATATATACCTCTGTCCATATGAACAGAGGGTTCTGAAGCCAATTCAAAAACATCTTAACATTAGGTTGGTGCAAAAGTAATTGTGGGTTTTGCCATTGAAAGTAATGGGGCTTCTTGAAGGTGGAGGGTGAGAGGAAAGTAAGGATTGAAAACTACCTGTTGGATTGTATGCTTATTACCTGGGTAACAAAATAATCTGCATCAAACCAAACCTCTGTGACATACAATTTACCTATGCAACAAACCTGTTCATGGGCCCCTGAACCCAAAATAAAAGTTAAAAATTATCTTTTAAAAGTTAAGAACAAACAAACAAAAGGCCATGGGAGCAGATGTCCTCTTTGCAAGGTCCTGGAACTGTCTGGAAGTTCTGCCTGACCCTGAGAGGAAGGTGCGCTCCTCAGAGGCAGCTTTGGACACAGCCTGCAGGAGGCTAGTGCAAGAGAACTCATTGCTGAGATGTATTTTATTGAGGGTTTGGGCCAGTGTGGTGAGAAGCTGCAGGTTCATGGTTGAGACCACAAGCCCCCTCCTCTCAACCAGGGCCAGCAGTGGCCTGAGCTACATGGTGAGGCTTCCCATCCTGCAGCACCACAGGGTACTTTAGCCCCCACCAACACCTAGGCCCAGAGTTGGGTCTCCCCAGAGGCTGGGTGTGGCACAAGCTCAAGAGAGAAGGCTCCACTATGAATGCTTTTCTCCCCACTGCTCAGAAGGCCCCCAGAGAGAGAAGAGAGAGAGAGAGAGAGAGAGAGAGAGAGAGATGAGACAGAGGCAGATGGAAAACAGTCGACTGGCTCTCTTTGATCCCATGGCAGGGTCTCTTCACCTGATGGCTGATGGGTGAGCATTCTGAGCCATTTGGGGACAGGGAGGTGGGAAGTGGTTAAGGGCAGTAGAACTCAACCAGGGCTCTGGGTCCTGACGTGACCCAAGAGGCCCCCTTGGGATAAGGTTGGGAGAGAAGGTAGAAAGAGAGGGAAGATGGAAAAGGGATCAACAGCCAGACTTGGGAGTCTGGTCTCTGTTCAAAGGCACAGCAGACCCACTCTACTTCTGACCCCTTCTGCCCAATTCGTGTCCTTGTGTCTGCCTATGCCTCTAGCCTTGTCCCCAACTAGATTTAGAGATCAGGGCTTGTGGGACAGATAGTGCGAGATATTTACTGTGGCTTTGTTTATAGAAGGAAAAAAAACTCGAAATAGCCAGAATGCCCATAGAGAACTGGTTAAAAATATTTGGTGGATCCAAACAGTCAAATTATTGTAACTGTTAAGAAGAATGCTCTGGGCCAGGCACAGTGGCTCAAACCTGTAATCCTAGCACTTTGGGAGGCTGAGGCAGGAGGATCACGAGGGCAAGAGATTGAGACCATCCTGGCCAACATGGTGAAACCCTGTCTCTACTAAAAAATACAAAAATTAGCTGGGCATGGTGGCGTGCGCCTGTAGTCTCAGCTACTAGGGAGGCCGAGGCAGGAGAATTGCTTGAACCTGGGAGGCGGAGGTTGCAGTGAGCCAAGATGGCGCCACTGCACTCCAGCCTGGTGCCTGGCAACAGAGGGAGACTCTGTCTCAAAAAAAAACAAGAAAGCTCCGATAGGAAAATGTGTTCACAGTTGAACTGTTAAATAAAGAAAAAAGCTGAAGAATTGTATGTACTATATAATATCACTATAATGTGTATTGTAGAATCACGCACGTGCACACACATACACAGAGAGCCATATATATTTGATTAAGCATAGAACACTTTTATAAAACTATAAAACAAGAAAATGTTAAAGGTGAATGGAATCTGGAAGAATAGAACTGATGTTGCCTGGAACTTAGAGATTGGGAGGCTTTACTTTTTACTTTATACTTTTTCTTTTCTTTTCTTTAACCCTTTGCTTCATTCCATAAATAATGCAGTGCATTCATTACTTTCATAATGAAAAAATTCTACTTAACTTAGCAATATATGATGAAGGTAAAGGTTATTCACAATCAAACGTAATTGTAACAGATTTTCTGGTTAAGCAAAGATGATTCGATTTATAGTTTGAAAATTCTAAATAAGCAAATGAATAGCAAGGTTTCCTGCCCTAATTGTTGGTAGTTGGGGTGGATGCTGAGTGCAGGGAATTGGGGAGGCTCTGGGTGGCCTGGGAGCGGGGTCTAGAAACCCTTGAGCCTGTCTCTCTGGCAGCACTGACAGAAGAGATATGAGGGCCCCGCGTGGGCACCCTGCCTTACCTGGGCACCAGGGATTGAAGAGCAGGATGAACTCCCCAAGCTGGTAGGCTGTCACAGACCCCTGGAAGGAGTCGACGTGTATTTTCAAGAGGTACCGACCCACGGCCGCCGTGGGAGGAGCACACAAGCTCACCTCTGTGGAGGTGTCCCCATTGGTCTCCAGCCAGGCGATCCAGGGGCTGGGGCTGCCATGGCTTGCCAGGCTGAACACAGCCCGAGTCCCTAAAGCCAGATCTGGCAGTGGTCCTGGAGGAAAGGATAGCTGAGGCCCTCTATGGCAACCTCCACAACCCCAAAAATCCCCTCCCACACACACAGCCCCTGTGAGCTAGCTGGGGTTCTTACCAGTCTCAACCACGAAGATGATGTTGTCCCGGCCTGGCTGGAAGCCCCGGTTCCTGAAGTACAGGGTGAGGTTGAAGGCCTGGCCCCGACGAACAAGGAGATGGTCAACAGTGATCTCCTCCGTGTGGTGTCGCACATTATTTCTGGAGCTCTGGAGGTCTGTGAGGGCCACTTCTAGTCCTGCAACGAGGCAACCAGGGGTAGACAAAAGAGTGAGGTTGTGGAGCCAGTCCTATCTACCACTTACTAGTTCTGCAATCTTGAGAAATTCACTCAGCTTGAGCCTCAGTTTCCACATCAGTAAAATAGAGTCCATAAGATCAGTCTGCCAGAGTTAGGATGAGGATTTCATGAGGCTCTATGCATGCACGTTTCTCTTTCTTCCTTCCTTTCCTATCTCTCTGACCCTCTATCTTCTTCTCCCTTACACCCTCCTGGAGGGGCATGGTTTTCTGCCTCTGTCCAAGTCCTTCTGTAGACCTGGCAAGTTTCATTGCTCCCTTCAGCCTAGCATGGCTTCAGATTAACACCAGCATCCACTTTCTTGGACTCAAGTTAAGAGTCTCACTTGCCCCTGTACTAGCCTCCAGGTCTGGGGAGCAACTCTCTGGTTTAGCTGCCCTGGGGTTAACTTTCCCTGGGCTATCTGCTCTTCTTTTAGCCCTCTGCTCTCTCTGATCACCATAGGCCATGTGCCCAATGCCCTAGGAGCTTGGATGTTGATGACAGTTAAAGAAATTTCCATTCCCAGCCTTTTGGAGCCTCTGCTAAAACACAGACTGACCTCACTAGTCTCCAAGTGTGCCTCTGCCAGAAGGGGTCTATTTTTGACTTCTCCATGTTTGACCGTGGTTCTGCCATGGTCCCAGTCACCTGGCAGGCTCACAGCCTTTAAATCACAATTGGCTCACACATCTCCTTCTCAGACTATGCCCATTCACATGTCACTAACTCTCTTCATGCCTTCCATTAAAACATCTTTGGTGTCTATTCATCATTTTCCATATTCACATAATTCCAATGTTTTCTCCTCATACCTAGTGACCATAATAGCCTCCATGAGGTCTCCTGCCTCCTGTCTCTTTCCCCATCTCCCATCCCTTAATGCATTATCAGATTACCTTTCCTCAAAACAGTTTAATCATGCCATTCTTTTGCTTTACAAGTTCTGAGATCTCCTACAGTCTACCATATAAAAGGCACATTCCTTAACTTGACACAATTCTTTATACTTGGCCTTAGCTTATTCTTGCATTCTTACTTCTCAGCATTGCCCCTCTCCTCTAGCCAATCTATCCCCAAGCAAATGCCTGTGTTTGTATTTGCTGTTAAAGCTCCAACTCAGAATGGCCCCTCACTGTAGCCAGATTCCACCTGTCCTCCAATACCCACCTGCTCCATGAAGCCTGCCTCAATTGGCCCACCCTTCTTTCCACCATCTACTGACTGATCTATACACTTAACTGAATTGTTCATGGAGAATTTTAACTGCTTAATTGACAAGTTAATTTACAGGCCGTGCTCATTTGTTCATTTATATCAACAAACTTACTAGCGTAACGATTAAGATAAGGTATTCAGATGTTTTTCTTAGTTACTTTTTTATTTGTCTTTTGCCTCTAGATGTAAGCCAAAAAGTACAGAGACCTAGCTGCTTTGTCTTGGTTGTATTTAGACTTTTTAACGCATTCAACAGAATCCAACATTCTTTCATGATAAAAATACTTAACAAACTAAGAAGGGGACTTTCTCAACCTGATAGAGCATTTCTATGAAAAACCCACAGCCAATACCATACTTAATAGTAAAAGACTGGATGCTTTCTTGCTAAGATAAGGAGCAAGACAAGAATGTCTGCTGTTGTCACATCTGTTTAACATTCTACTAGAGGTTCTAGCTAGGGCTATTAGGCAAAAAGAAGAAAGAAAGAAAAAGAAAGAAAGAAAGAAAGAAAGGGGAGAGAGAAAGAGACAAAGAGGGAGAGAGAGAGAACGAGAAAGGGAGAGAAAGAGAGAAAGAAAGAAAAAATAAAGACATACAGATTGGAAAGAAGTAAAATTGTTTCTATTTAGATGTGACATAATCTTGTATATAGAAAATCCTAAGGCACCCACCAAAAAATAGAATTAATAAATGAATTCAGCAAGGTTGCAGGACACAATATCAATATACAAAAACCAATTGTATTTTTATACATTTGCAAAGAGTAATCTGAAAATAAAATTAAGAAAATTTAGTAAATTTAATAAAAGAAGTGCAAAACCTATACCACAAAACATCATTGAAAGAAATTAAAGAAGATCTAAATAAATGAAAAGACATTCTATGTTCATGGATTGGAAGGCAATATCATCAAGATAAGTTTTTCTACAGATTCAACAAAATCCCAACATCCATTTTGTAGAAATTGACAAGTAGATCCTAAAATTCATATGGAAATACAAGGGATCCATACTGGCCAAACAATATTGAAAGGTAAAAACAAAATTAGAGGAGTGGCACTTCTTGATCAGGGCAATGTGGTAGTGGTATAAGGATAGACATATAGATCAGTGGAACAGAACTGAGAGTCTAGCAATAAGCTCACATTTATAGTCACTTGATCTTTGACAAGGGTGCCAAGACAATTCAATGGGGGAGAGAATGCTCTTTTCAAAAAGTGATGCTGGGACAACTGGATTTCCACATGCAAAAGAATGAAGTTGGATGCATAACTCACATCATTTATTAAAAATTAACTCAAAATGGATCAAAGATCTAAACATAAAAGCTAAAGCTATGAAACTCCTAGAAGAAAACATAGAAGTAAGTCTTCGTGATCTTAGACAAGGCAATGGTTTCTTAGATATGAAAGCAGAAGTACAAGCAGTGAGAGAAAAACCAAATGAATTGGACCTCATCAAAATCAATAACTTTTTGGCTTCAAGAACATCATCAAGATAGTGAAAAGAAAACCCACAGAATGTTAGGAAATATTTGTAAATCATGTATCTGGTAAGGGACTCATATCCAGAACACTTTTTAAAAATTAATATAACTCTACAATAAAAAAGACAACTCAAATTTAAAATGGGCAACTAACTTGAATACACATTTCTCCAAAGGCGATATGCAAAAGGCTAATAAGTACACGAAAAGGTGCTCAACGTCGTTAGACGTTAGGGAAATACACATGAGATACCATCTCGCCTCTACTAGGATGACTATAATAACAAGTTTTTGTGGGGATGCAGAGAAATTGGGATCCTCATACATTGCTGATGGGACTGTAAAATGGTGCAGCACTTTGGAAAACAGTCTGGTAGTTCCTCAAGATGTTCAACATGGAGTTACCATGTGACCTAACAATATCCCCAGGTATACATAGCCAAGTGAATGGACCTATATAGGGAACAGAGAAATATCTTGCTCTAAAACAAAAACGGAGCTATCTAACAGAATGATTGTCAATGTGTGCATTCATCTTACAGAGTTACACTGATTTGTGTATCCATTAGTTTAGATGTTAATCTCTGCCTAAGACAGGGATGACTCTTCAGCTCAGGCACCATCTATTGATATAGGGGGTTCATTGACTACTGCACATGTTTATTCTCCTTGAAGTGAGAGGAGAATGGGGTGAAATGATCAGGAAATAAACAGGAGATTGTAGAAGGAACTTTTAAAGTAAGTGATCTTAGTAGTTATCCTAGAGAGACATTCCTACATGATCACACAGAGGCATGGATAAGAATGTTCCTTGCAATATTGCTTGTGTAACTGGAAAATAGAAAACGACCTAAATGCCCATGAATAGGGGACTGGATTAGAAATTACTTTCACTGATACTGTGGAAAGTATTGAGGTAGATCTATAGGTACTAACTGACATGGACAGAGCTCCCAGACATACAGTGGAGTGAAAAAAATCAAGTTGTAGAAATATACATGCAATATAATGATACCATGGATATACCAAAAACACACATGCTAATCCTATGTATTACATTGAGTAAATATATGCTTGAATGTAAATGTGTAGACAAAAGACAGTAACCATGCTTACTCTGGAGATGAGGCTGCCATTGGGGATGGCAGGCTGAAAACTATAGCATAATCTATAATTATGTACAATTGTGGATTACTTCAAATATGTATTCATACATTTCTTGTGCAATTAAAAGTTATGAAAATTTTGAAACAAAAATTTAAACACAAAAAGTAATAAATAGTGTTTACATTTATAGAGCAAGTTGAAAGCTTATTCCTCTAAATGATTTCAACTAGCAGTTTAATCTTCATAGTAGCTCTTTCCTATGGAAAGAGAGGGGGATGATATAGAGAGAAGGTTGGTGATGGGAAGATTAGCTAAGATGTGTTACAGACCCTCTGAAATGGAGAAAGAAGAGAAGATATGAAGATCAGAGAACTTCAGAGCTGGAAAGATGATTTCAAGGTTGCCTGGTCCAATCCAATGCAAGGGGTTGGAAACTAGAGGTGAAGTGACTTGTCCAGTGTCAAAAGGTCAGCTAGTGGACGAGAAGGACAGAAACCTGACCCCCTCATCCCTGGCCTTTCCCTGGCCCACCTGGCTATGGAGGCAGGCATGTTAGCATCCAACTGTGTGGCTATGTTTACCTGTTAGCCTCCACACTGTCTCCTGGTTCTCAGGCCACCAATAAATTTGGAGGTTTCTGGGGTTCTTGCTTTTACTGCCTCCGTTCTGTATTTACTTCTTTATTTCTCATAATCCACCCTCCACCCCTTGACTTCCTACAGTCTCTCTCTGTCTCCTTGTTCCCGAACTCCAGCAGCCACAGGGGCTTTCCCTACCTTGGGCCATGGTGGCTGCCTCCGGTTTCTAGGATGCTCCCCACAGAACAGCTGGGCGGTCTGGAGCTTCAGAAAACTGGTGCCAGAGTGTCTACTTCCTCTTCCGTTGGGAGACTCCAGGAGAACCAAAGGCGGGGTTGGACTGCTGCACTGCCACCTGATTACCCGATTACCAAGCAGTTCACAACTGGTTTGCTCACTTGCCCTTGGGTTTTTCTTGGCAGTGTTGCTGGCTTGAGAGGAGGTGTGGAGGCTGTGAACTGTCACAGCCTGGTGCCATGTGGGCCTTTGATAGCTCTTGAGCAATAGGGCATTCCCTGGCAGGTGCTGTGCTGTGGTGGAGAAGCCAGGAGGGAGAAGTGAACTGATGGGCCTCCAGGGGGATGCAGGGGGCTGTTGGAGGGAGCATCAGGGTCAAGACCCTGCTCACAGCTTAAAGCACCTCAGCAAGCTGAGAACCCTGCTGGGTAACCAAGGCCTCTCTTTTATCCTGAAGAGTCACTTCCTGAACATTAAAAGCAAACAGAACGCACTCTGTCTGGATCTCCTTTGGTATGATTTCACCATATTTAGCTTTGGCTGTGGCATTGTCTTGCACGAGACCTGGCAGGTGCAGGACAAATCGCAAATAAAAGCGGTAGAGGAAGAAAAACTGGGAAGATTTGTGGAGGAGGTTTGGAAATAGGTGAGAGGGTGGGAATGCCAGTGAACAAGAACCTTGATCCTAGTAAGGAAGACACAAGCCCTTGCAGTGCCCTTGTGGAGAGAAAAGTGCAGGTGGAAGAAGAGAAAGGGAAGGATGGGGAAGGGCTCTGCCTGTGGAGAAAATGCCCACCTTGTCTTTCTCTGTTGTGGCCACTTCTCCCTGCATCCCCTGCTTTCTTGTCCTTCACTCTCGGGAACCTCATTCACCAGCATTGTCCTCCCTCCTGTATTTTCAATTCTCTCTGTCCCCACTCAGCTCTTTTTTTTTTTTGTAACTATGTAATTATTTTTATTTTTAATGTCCAGATGTGTAATATAAGGGCCAGAGCTCCCTCCTGGACTCAATTTTATAGGTTCTCAATTGGTTGGTGAGACCAATAGGGAAAGTTTCTCTTGTCTAATTTGGTTTCTGGGAAAGCTTTGTTCAAGTTCTCAATGGTCACCTGATCAAATGGAATTAAGTTCCTCATCTTCTCCAGCTGTTTCTTATATTGTCCAATCCTGGCCTTTGAGAGAGACACCCACGCAGCACGAGTTTTCACATCTTCTTTTTCTTCAGCCTCCACCTGGGCTGTGTATTTATCCTCTGGTGCAGGAAACTTCAGGGCATTAAACTTCTTCTCAAGGTCATCCACCAAGCCTGCCTTGGCCACATTGGCCTTGTAGTAAGCGCAGTCAATAGCTGGTAGATTCTCAGGTAAAGTAGCCAACCTGGAGGTGAGGGTTTCATTCCAGGATTTCAGGGAATTAGCAATGACCTTTTGGTTTCGGGGTACGAGCTCCGCAAAAGCTACCCAGTCAATGGTTTTTAGAGGAAGTTTTTGCCCAGCCATCTTGGGATCCTTCACCGACCCTGGTGGCCCATGATCCACACCCCACTCAGCTCATATAAGGTAGATGTGCACAAATGCAGTTCACTATTTTAACACAGCACATCCATCTTCAACCCTCATCCCCAGCTTCCCCGGCAGCCCCTGCCCTTTCTCTCAACTCCACTTCTCGGCCAAGCTGTTTGCCCACTGCTTTGCCTCCCACCACCCCTCAAACGCTGCAGGCTGCCTTCTGTCCCATGGCTGCCTCAAAGCCATGCTCACCTCCCGGCTCTGAGAGCTGGGCGCTGGGCGACTTTCCTGCTCTTATCCTGCAAGGCCTCTAGCAGCCCTGCCAGTATTGACCACTCCTCCTGGGCTTAGGTGACTTCTCTCTCTCGGTGGTCTGCCTACCTCCCCATCCATACTGTCCTCTTCCTCTCAATCCCCATCACAGGCTCTCCCTCCTTGAACTGGTGCCTCCCAGGGATTTGTCTACATCTCATCTCTTCTCACTCCACTGGCTCCCGTGTGACACTGGGGATTCCCAGAGCTGTGTATTGCAGGGACCTTCTGCTGGACAGCTCTGCTGGGGGAACCTCAGACACCTCACAGCCATGGAGCCCAGATGGAACTCCTCCCCTCTCTCCTTCCTCTCAAAATACCTGCCCTTCCTCTTGCACGTCTGGTCTTGGTGAGTGAGGACACTGTCCATCCATCACTTCAGAGGACACCTGCGTGTCACCTTGTACTTCTCTAGCTTCCTGACCTCACTTTAGCCCATCAGTCCAGCCCAACTCCTGAGGCTGTCCTGAAACTGTGCCCCTTGCTGTGCCTTCGTTGAAGCCCCCTGCTTACCTGGACAACTCCTAACCAGTTTCCCTTTCACTCTTTCTCCAAATGGGTCACCAGTGATTTTTCTGAAGTACCAATTCCATTAGGTTGCTTCCCTGCTAATGATCCCACAATGGATAAAGTCCAGACTTCTCAGCATCACCCTCAAAGCCTTTGAGGGTCTTCTCCTCCCCATCTGGAAGCCAGGCAGGCCAACCCCCTCTCTCCCGCACCTCCCTCTCTCTTGCATGTATCAGCCTCTCTCTTTCTGAAACGTCCTCTTCTCACTTGTCTGCTTTTTCCAGTAGCCAGGCTCAAGCATCACCCCTCCAGGAAATCTTCTTGACACCCTTCCCCTACCACACCAGGATTCTAATCAGCGGCTGCTTCTTCTGCATTCCCTGTTAGCCAACTCATGCCTCAACATTTTAAATATTTGCCTGTCTTTCCCCCAGTCCCCCCGGAGGGCATGGACTGTGTCCTATTAACAGTGTTTCCAGTGCTTAATAATGACAGTGGCTAATAGTAGTAGAATAGTAGTAACAGAATAGAATAGTAATAGAACGACTAATACAACCAGCAGTAGCTTTTAACAACAGATACTATTTTGAGGTATTTATGTGCATGACCCCACTTGGTCTTACAACATCCCTATAGTTAGTTAGTGTTATTGTTCCTACATTACAGATGAGGAAATCCAAGCTTAAAGACATTAAATAGATCATTCACAAAGAACTGGTAGAGCCAGATTCTGAATGCAGCCGTCAGACTCTAGAGCCTGGGCACTTCATAAGTGTTTACTGCAATGTCTCTAACATAGTTGGTTTTCCAGTTCGTATTTCTTGCCTGATAGAGTGAATGGATTAAAAGATGGTCCCTACATAAACAAATCGATGAATGCCTGAACCCACTGCCACATGCTGAGATGGGTTAGCTGTGGAGGAGGAAGGGGCATAGGCAGGAGAGCATAAGTGTGAAGGGGAACAGGAAGGCAAGCACAGCTAGGGTAACTGTGGTGGCTAAAGTAGAAAGTGCCCAATGACCAGTGAGAAAACAGCCTGTTTTGTGGTGCCCTGGAGCCAGCCCGAAGAAACTGGGAACAGTTGAGAGAGTTTTGGAGCAATCAGGCAGTCACTCTAAGTAAAGTCCCTTGAGTTGTGCCAGTCCGAGTGGCTGAAACTCAGGGTAGCTCTGCCCACCCCCCCAACCTTGAGGAGAGGGCAGAGAACTCACACCCACCTTGGAGGGCCTGGGTCTCCCCCAAAGGAGGTCTCATGGTCAGGAGCACTTAGAGAAGGCTTGTTTAAGGTAGCCACTAGACAGGAGAGAGGAGGTAGAAGCACCACAGGGGCACAAAGCCCATTCACAGGGTCAGGAAAACCCCAGCCAGCTCCTCTGCCTGGACCCTGGGGCTGAATAAGACCTGGGCTCTGGGCCTAGGGAGTTGATTTATAGGTTCAGCCCCTCATTCCATTCCTGTGAGCCATTAGTTAGAGGGTATGTGGGTGAGGGTGCTGGGGAGGGGGAGATAGCTCTGATAGAGCAGATTGTCCCTCGGCCCAGGGGAGGAGACAGGGAGAGACAGGGAGGCTAAGCAGAGTTGATGAGCACCTTCCTGTATGGACAGAAGCAGGGCTGTGCCCACAGGGGAGGGACACCTGAACAGAGAAGTGAGGACACACCCGCCGTCCACATGGGGCAGGCCAGCGCTAACTAGGTAGGGGTGGGGAAACTCCAGGACTTCCTTTTTTTCTTTAATGTTACAGATGGGGTCTGACCTGTCTAAGACCCAGAGAGACTTGGGTGCTGATTCTTACCCTGCCATAAATTTCCATTGTGCCCCTGAGCAGATGACAGTTTCTTTGCCTGTAGAATCAGGCTGGGTGCCTGGGTCTGAGGGAGGGTGAGAAGGTGCCCCACAGATGATTGCACAGGGAAGCCACAGCTGGCAGACACCAGTGGCTTCCTCTTTCCCCTTCCTTTCCCACCCCTAGAAACAGACAGTCACCCTGGAGAAGGGATTAAACTGGCACAGGGCCTCCATGAGTGCGCTTCACAATTTACAAAGTACTTCAATTTTTTAAAAAATTGTTTTTTTTTTACTTTCATTTCAGGTTTGGGGGTACACGTGCAGATTTGTTACATAAGTAAATTCGTGTCACGGGGGTTTGTTATACTGATTATTTCATCACTGAATACTAAGCCTAGTACCCAACAGTTCTTTTTTCTGCTCCTCTCCCTTCTCCCACCCTCCAGCCTCAAGTAGACTCCAATGTCTGTTGTTTCCTTCTTTGTGTTCATAAGTTCTTGTCATTTATCTCCCACTTTTAAGTGAGAACATGAGATATTTGGCTTTCTGTTCCTGTGTTAGTTTGCTAAAGATAATGGCCTCCAACTCTGTCCATGTTCCTGCAAAAGACATGATTTCATTCTTTTTTGTGGCTGCATAGTACTCCATGGTGTAAATGTACCACATTTTCTTTATCCAATCTGTCATTTATGGGCATTTAGGTTTATTCCATGTCTTTGCTATTGTGAATAGTGCTGCAATGAATATTCACATGCATGTATCTTTATAATAGAATGATTTATATTACTCTGGGTACATACCCAGTAATAGGATTGCTGGGTCAAATGGTAGTTCTGTTTTGAGCTCTTTGAGGAATCACCATACTGCTTTCCGCAATGGTTGGACTAATTTGCACTTCCACGAACAGTGCATATATGTTCCCTTTTCTCTGCAGCCTTGCCAGCATCTGTTGTTTATTGACTTTTTAGTAATAGCCATTCTGACTGGTGTGAGATGGTGTCTCATTGTGGTTTTGATTTGCATTTTTCCAATGATCAGTGATATTGAGCTTTTATTCATATGTTTGCAGACCACATGTTTGTCTTCTTTTGAAAACTGTCTGTTCATGTCCTTTGCTTACTTTTTAATGGAGTTGTTTTTCTCCTGTAAATTTGTTTAAGTAAGTTCCTTATAGAGATTCGATATTAGACCTTTGTTAGATGCATAGTTTGCAAATATTTTCTCCCATTCTGTAGGTTGTCTTTTTATTCTATTGATAATTTCTTTTGCTGTGCAGAAGCTTTTAAGTTTAATTAGATCCCATTTGTCAATGTTTGCTTTTGTTGTGATTGCTTTCAACATCTTCATCATGAAATCTTTTTCTTTAATGTTACAGGTGGGGTCTGACCATCATGCCTGGCTAATTTTTTGGCATTTTTTAGTAGAGTTGGGGGTTTCATTATGTTGGCCAGGCTGGTGTCGAACTTCTGACCTCAGGTGATCAGCCTGCCTCGGCCTCCCAAATTGCTGGGATTACAGATGTGAGTCACTGCACCCAGCCCAGAGTATAATAATTTTTAAAGCCAATTTTTACTTGGGAACAGGAAAAATAATTTGAAAGTTGGGTTGGAAAAGCAGAAACGACCAACATTCACATCCCCCTGGGAGGCCTTTCCGAGGCCAGCCGGTAGGATCCTGCCCACTGTTCCTCTCCAGTGACACACCAGGGACAGGAAAGGAGGGCCATGACTAAACATGAGGACCCAGCACTTGGCAGACAGGCGAGGTTTCACATTCCTGCAAGGCCAGCTCAGGTGGCCCTCTCCTGATGGCAGGGAGCCACCTGGAACACAGCATGACAGGGCACCACAGAAGTGCCCCATGGAACTTCATAGGGATGGGTGCTGACACATGGGGCGGAGTGAGGATGTGCAGGCCTCCTACCCTTCCCGACCCAAGCAGCTGTGTGCAGGCAGGGCTAGGGGCCACCCAAGAGAGAAAATAGAAGGGAGAAGTAGGACTCAGAGCAAACAAACAAATAAAAAATGCAGGGAGGAGAAGGAGGGAGAAAAGGGGGAAGGAGAGGAGAAAGACAGAGGAAAAGGGAGAAGAGGAAGAAGAAGAGGGAGAGGAGGAGGGGAAGGGAAGGGAAGATGGAGAGGAGTCAAATGAAACCACAGAGCTTCAGGCAGGTGAGAACTGAGCGAAGGCCAGGCGCCCGTGCCTGCAGATGACAGGAAGATGCTCTCCTTTCCTGTGTTTCTGAATTTTCTAAATTATCTGTGATGAGATGTATCCACTTGTAATGCTGACTTTTCAACAACATAATAAAAGGGGAAAAAAAGAATTTGAATGGTGTGCTCAGCCACTAGAGTCCCAAGACTGAAAGCCAAAATGATTTCTTGAGAAATGTTAGCAAAGATTTTCTCAGGGATGGAAGAGCTACTGGTGATTTTTCTTTAGATTTTTTTTTTCCACTTTCCAAATCATCTAAAATTAGCAGGAATAATTTTGGAACCACCGGAGAAGGAAATACCAAAAAGTGGCTCCCTCTGTCCTTAAAATAACAAAAACAAAAGACACAAAGGAGGCTGGGCACAGTGGCTCACGCCTGTAATCCCAGCACTTTGGGAGGCTGAGGTGGGTGGATCACCTGAGGTCAGGAGTTCAAGACCAGCCTGGCCAACATGGTGAAACCTTTGTGTCTACTAAAAATATAAAAAAATTAGCCAGGCATGATGGTGTGTTCCTGTAATCCCAGCTACTGAGGAGGCTGAGGCAGGAGAACCGCTTGAACCCAGGAGGTGGAGGTTGCAGTGAGCTGAGATTGTGCCATTGCACTCCAGCCTGGGCAACAGGAGGGAAACTCGGTCTCAAAATACATACATACACACACACACACACACACACACACACAGGAAGAGAGGCTGAGAGTTGGGACAATGGAGAAGAATGCAAGATGAGGGTGAAGGAGTGAGTGGCGAAGGCAGGAAGGCAGGGACCAGGGAGAGCAGGCAAGGCCATTGCTAGACAGCAGCCAGCTATGCAGTGCTTCCCAGTCATCCTGTCTGTCAATGAACCCATGTAGAAAGGTGGCTGCCTGTGCCTCCCAGGATGCTCTAGGTTGGGGGAAGAACAGTCCTGCTGGGCAGCTTCTGGCCATTCAGCACGGGATCACTGTCCTCCCAGCATATCCAAGCTGCCCTCCCCAGGCCTCCCGCCATCCTCTGCCTGCAGGATCGCTAAGACAATGTCAATGGAGAGACCTGGGATCCTTAATTCCAGAGAGGCTGCTTTAGAGGGGATAGTGGTGGGCTTATTTTGGGGTTGGGGCTCTTAAGGGTGGAGAGAGAGGACAGGAGGGGCAGGGAGGGCGCAGCCACACAGCTGGCAGCCAGGCCAAGAGGACCAGCCAGGAGCAATAAGTGGCTTGAGAATGCCGGTGATCAATAAAGATGTCTTTATTGTCTCTTCCCAAAGGACACGGTGTTTTTAACAGAGCTTCATTCACTCCCAGGCAGACTGGAGAGAGGATAGAGATGGAGCCATAATGACAAGGTCAGGATTAGAAAGGAGCAAGGCGGGGCAGGAGTGACAGGGTGGGTAGCCCGAGGGCAGGGCTCAGGGAGCCCCAGCTGCAGTGACAAAGATGTCCTTGTAGCCTTTGATCTCCTTGACTTCATTGCTGCTGATGAGGACCTGGAGCTGGCGGGGTCCAGCTTTGGTGGGGTAGAGGTCCAGTTGAATTTGGAGGGTGCGTCCAGCCACCAGAGTCCCAAGGCTGAAAGTCAGAAAGGGCCTATGAGAGCCTTGAGGAGTCCCTGCCTGTGGGGAGGGTGATAGGTTCCCCTCTGGATGGGTAAGAAGCTCTCACTAGCCACCACCTCTAAGCTCAGCCTTTCCTGAGGAGGGTGAGAAAGTGGGGGCAGAGAGCACCACACAGGAGACTGAGGAGGGTCCTGTGATGCCACAGGGCACCCCTTATCTGAGACCAGCACCGGAGAGGTGGGCAGAAGTGTCACTTACTCCTTTGCTATCTGCCCATTGACGAGGCCGCTTCCCTCCAGCACCATCATGCAGCTGCTCAGAGCCACCGTCAAGTTGTTGGTGAGGGTGATGTGGACTCTCAGCGCCTTGCCCACCTCAGCTCTCTCAGACACCTGTGCGGAGAGAAGTCAGCAATCCCGTGCGCAACTGGCCTCACTTCTGCACTCTGGTTCAGTTACCCCCACTCCAGGTCCCTGGTGACCACCAGGAACTGCCGCTTAGAGCTAACGTGCTATGAGTATGAGCTGAGAGTGTTTGAGATGAGCACATACACACACCTGTCTTAGGTCACAATACTCCAAGGAGCCACTGCCAATCAGAAAATGCCACCAAGCTGAAACCCGTTTCCCTTCCCACCATCTGGTTCAAGATGCCCACAAGATGTCAACCGAAGTGCCAGCTCCAGTGGGTGGGTGGTGGCTACTAGGAAGGCTGTGTTAGAAGGATCCTGAGGACAAAGGATCACAATCAATTCGTGTCTAACACAGGTGTGGGATAAGGAAGTGGTGTCATGTGTGCCACCCATGTACCATCAGTGATGTCATTCTGCCCTTACATTCATCACCAAGGAAATAATGAGGCCAAGGTCCCATGATGTGTTAATGGCAGAGCCAGGACCTGACCCAGATGTCCCAGACCCCAGCCCAGGATCTTTCCCCACACTGCTGCGTCTTCATCAACATCAGCAGGGCATGCACTCAAGTTTTTCCAGGTGTGCTCAGTGCTGTGCCATAGGGCAGCACCGCCGTGGCCTGTGAGTGGGAGGCAGGCATCCTTCCTACTTGTTTCTGGAGCCCCTGTGCCTAGAATGGTGCCGGCCAGATGACGGACATCAGTAAGCACATGTTGAACTGAAATGAGACTCAGGGAAAAGGAAAAACATACCTGACTTGTCTGGGGTCCAAACAAAAAATAGCAAGTCCCTTGCACCCTAATGAGGGTGTCAAAGTAGAACAGGTTAAAATAACTGTGGAGTCATCTTCAGGTCCCTTACTGATGGGGAACAATTAGCAACAGACTTGCATTTGCCATGTTTGCTTCAGGTACAGGGCAGGGCCCTGGCCGCAGCCCTAGGCTTGCGGCTACACTTGCAATTCTGTCCACTATTTGCCCCAGCCCAGCGGCTGCCTGGCATCAGCTGGCCTGACAGCCTGACAATGTGCTTAGGTGAAAACTGGAGAGTATGCCAGCTGATTTATGGTCCAGAGTTGCCCAGTTCTCATTTGGGGTGGGGAGGTGTGCTGTTGGGGAAGCCTCCAGGTACAGAGCCAGGTTTCGACTAGGCAGTGGGCAAGTCTTTCCGAGTGGGAGGGGCAGGTGGGGAAACGAGGCTTTAGGGAAGGAAACCCTGGTAGCAGGAGATGGGGAACGTGCCCACATTCTTCCATTCACCTTTCCTTTGCCTGAAATTCCTTCCTTGTGTAATGGCCTTGCTGGCCATTCAAGCATCTGAACTCAAACTCTGAAGCTCATTTTTCATTTGTTTCCCTCTTTCTCACCTCAATATTTCAATATTCACCTTTTTTTTTTTTTTTTTTGAGACAGTCTCACTCTGTTGTTCAGGCTGGAGTGCAGTAGCATGATCTCAGCTCACTGCAGCCTTGATTTCCCCAGATTCAAGCAACTCTCCTTCCTCAGCCTCCCGAGTATCTGGGACTAGAAGCATGCACCACCATACCAACTAACTTTTTAAAAACTTTGCAGAAGAGACAAGGTCTCACTATGTTGCCCAGGCTGGTCTTGAACTCCTGGGCTCAAAAGATCCTCCTGCCTTGGCCTCCCAAAGCTCTGGGATTACAGGGCTAAGCCACCACACTTAGCTGGTGTTCAGTTTGAATTTGACTTTGTGGAGTCTCTAAATCTGTCTTCTCCATCTCCTAGTCACTGCCTCTCCTGTCTCTCTGCCTTTGCAAAATGATTTCCTTACTTAAAATGCATGCACAGCCATCTCATTTCTCTATACAGCTTCCTATGCATCCTCTGAAAAATAGTATCTCCTTTGAGAGCCTTCAGGCCCCACCCTGCACTGATACAGAGCACAAGACCACACCACACTGTGCTGGAGCCATCAGTTTGGTGTGTAAGGTGGGGACAGTGTCTTGCTGGCTGTCCCAGCCAGTGGATTGGGTGAGTCTGAGAGCCTCTGAGCCCCCACCTGTGTCCAGACACCTACCTCAATAGACAAGTGGGGAGGCTCCAGAGAGATATCTTTTAGGACCAGCATGGACTTCCCTGTCTCTTCAACCTCAGCGATGCCAGACACGCGGATGAGCTTTTCATCTGTCAGCTTGTTTCTGTAATTGCTGTAGGGCAGGAGGAGTGGCCACTGTGTCTCTAAGCACATACAAAAGACACCATGAGTCCAGGACATGGGGCAGAGAGAGAGGGAGGATGTGTAGATGTGCAAGAGAAAAAATTAGAATTTTCATGTGAGAGGTAAAAGCGTGAGTGTGTATGTGAGAGAGAGACGGACACACGCACACACTGCCCCCAGGGCTCACTTCTCCGGCTCGCCTGGTGGGGTGGCATCAGAGGTCCAACAGCTGGCAGCTTCACCACCCGGAATGTATGTGTGTTGGAGGAGGGGGTCTCTGTGTGACCGGGCTGGGCCCGCCCCACTGTGTTCATGGCCCCCCAGCTCCCTTCCTGTAGGTAGCTTCTCAGGCCTGCCTCACACTCACCCTTCCCAAAGTCCAGGTTCAACCGCACCGTGTGCCTCCAGAGGGGCTTCTGGGTGCCACCCCCATGCAGCAGGGCCTGTGCACAGAAGCGCACCACCAGTCCCATGGGCCCCCAAGGGTGGGTGCTGTCTGACAGCCTCCGGATATGCAGCAGCAGCTGCAGGTCCTGGCCCCACTCGGGCATCCTGGCCAGGTGAAGCTGCAGCTGCACTGGCTGATTCCTAAGATCCCTGGACTCCAGGAGATCCAGGAAGGGCGAAGAAGCTCTCTGGGGGCCCAGCATTTTCCGAGAAGCCTTCATGAAGACAGCTCTCTCCTCAGAGGATCCTGCAGGAGGGAGAGGCAGGAGAGGCACGCATGGAGAGGGGTGAAGAGGACTGGTGACTTTCCTGGGGCAACAAGGCACAGGAATAGCAGCTCAGGGAGGCAGTGTAGTGGCATGGCTGAGGTACCACTTGCTGGGTTCAAATCCTTGCTCTGTCTCAGTCGTTTAATCTCTGAGGGTTCAGTTCTGTCATCTGTAACCCAGGGATAATATCTGCTTTCCTTGTAAGGGACTCCAAAAAAGCCAGGCTAAGTGAGTTGCTGGCTGCAAGCACTCATCACTGTTCTCTGCCATCACTTTGGCCACCAGCATCACTGTCATCATCATCATGAAGCCAGAGGCTTCTCTCCTGGACTAGTATCCCTCCAGCTAAAATATATGCTCAAAGCTTATAAACAAAAGAGCTTCATCTCTTGCCCATGGGGGTTACTCAACACAGAGGCTTAACCTGAACTTACCCCCACCTGTGGACTTCTCTAGAGCAGTTACTATGTGCTAGAGGCACTGTTCCCAGTGCTTTCTATGGATTCACTCATTTAACCCTCACAACAGCCCTCCAAGGGACTGTTATCCCATTTTACAGATGAGGAAATGGAGGCACAGGGGTGGTAAACTGTGTCCAGGCTTATACAGAACATGGCAGAGTCCTGTTTAGTACTCAGGCAGCCTGACTCCACACACACGCCCTCCATGGGTGTGTCCACCCCATCCACAGGCCCAGGGGCCCATCCCCCCACCTCACCACTCCACTCGCTACCACCCCTCCTGCCATGGGCATAGGGAGACAGTGGCAACACTCTGGGTGGAGTTAAAATACAGGACATCCAACTACATTTGAATTCCAGATAAACAACAAAGGATTTTTAGTATAGTACATTCCATGCAGTATTTGGAACATACTTATATATTAAAAATCATACCCACCTTGAATTTCAGATAAACAGTGAATACTTTTTAGAATAAGTATGTCACATGCAACATGCAACATTTGGGACATACACAAATAAAATATTTGTTTATCTGAATCTATCCAGAATTGAAATTTGACTGGGCATCCTGTATTTTTATTTGCTGGTAACCCTACCCGAGGGTCACATGCCTGAGATCCAGGAAGAACCCCTAGGAATTTGCCATGAGAAAGAGGTGATTAGATGGTGACGATTTCAACTTGGAGCCATCCCAGCTAGGGGGCAGCACAAAGAAGCTTAAACCAGCCCTCTCCCCAAATTCCCAGCCTGGCACCTTCTGGGTACTTGTAGGAGCTGGTGATGCTCTGGCGCTGGTCTGACCCCACCATCTTGGTGCTGATCTCCTTCCCGATGGAACTGGTGTTGTGGGCCAGGATTTCCTGGGCCTGGCCATCCCCGAGGAGCCAAATTACTTCATCGGCATTCACCGCGGCATACACAAAAGGGGTGTCATAGGCCAGGTGGACATCCCCTTCCCTGATGGCCTTCACAGAGGCCGGGCCACAGCAGAACAACCCTGTGGAGGCAACAGGCTACTGATATGGGGGCCAGGGGCAGCTGGCTGTGGCTGTGGGAGGTAGAGGTGGGACGGGCAGTGGCACCGTTGACCCTCACCCGTGGGATATCTTCCAGTTTACCAAGCACTTTTGTTCCCATTAGTTCATCTGACCCTCACAGCCACCCTGTGAAGTGGCAGCGCTCATCATCAGCTTTTCCACTTCACACTAAGAAAACAACTGAGGCCCAGTGACCCATCCAGGTGATGCCACTGTCAATGGCAGAGTTAGATTCCTGATCTGAAACTGTGACAACTGGGACCTGAGCAATGGGGTGCAGTGGAAAACACTGCTCCTCCCTGGCCTCCTGCTCCCATGGCCAGTCACCCTAATCTGCCTCCCCACAGAGCCAGGGCCCATCTCGGTGGTCTTCACTCACCACTGCTGGTCTGCTGGGGAGTGGGGTCCAGAACCTGCCACCCATTGTATCCTGGCGGGAGATCTTTCCGGATCATCCAGCACTCATTCCAGACATGGAAGTTCCTGCAGGAGGGAGTAAGGAGACAAGGACTCGTGTTAGCTGAGGTTTTGCCAGGTACCAGGCACTAGAGGGAGTGATTTATATCATTGTTTCTTTTTCTTACTTTTTCTTAGGAAGTAATTTCGTACTAAAAGTCACAAGAATAGTACAAAGAACACTCGTCTACCCAATTCATCTGCTGTTAACATTTTGCCCCATTTTTTTTCTTTCAGTGTGGACATATGAATAGATATCTACACATTTACACTTCAGTGTTTATTTCCTAAGAATAGAGATCTTCTTTTAACCCTTGTATAGTTCATCAATTCTAGCACATTGGATATTGATGTGATGCTTTTATCTAATTTACTGTCTATATTTTAATGTTGTCAGTTGACCTAATGATGTCATTTAGAGCATTCTTTTCCCACGTGGTAAGGGATGCCGTCTGTGATCACACACTGCATTCAGCTGCGCAGCTTCTCATCCCCTTTGATCTTGGAACAGTTTCTCCACCTTTCTTTCTTTTATTACACTGGGATTTTAAAACAGTATCTTGCTTTCTTTTTTTTTCTTTTTTTTGTAAACTTCAGGGGTACAAATGTAGTTTTGTTTCATGGAGATATTGCCTAGTGGTGAAGTCTGGGCTTTTAATGAAAACAGTCTTTATTTATTTATCTTTTAAAACCAGAGTGGCCCCCATTTTGGGCTTGTCTGATGTTTCCTCATTATTAGACTCAGGACATGCATTCAAAGGCAGAACTGTACCTAAGTTATGTATCCTCAGATATACCACTAATTCCTGAATCTGAGACGATTCAGCCCTCTAGGAGTCTAACTGTGGATCCCAGGCTGAAAAACCCTCCTTACCGGCATTGATCTCATTGCACTCTAGCAATCCTGTGAAGTCAACGTTATCTTCATTTTACAGACAAGGAGGTAGAAGCTCAGAGAGGGAGGGGGCTCCTGGGACAGCAGCTAGTTCTCACACAACTCAAAGAGTCTTACCTGGAGGCCGGGTGCGGTGGCTCACACCTGTAAACCCAGCACTTTGGGAGGCTGAGGCAGGTGGATCACCTGAGGTCAAGAGTTCAAGACCAACCTGGCCAACATAGTGACACCCCATCTCTACTAAAGATACAAAAATTACCCGGGCATGGTGGTGGGGGCCTGTAGTCCCATCCACTCAGGAGGCTGACGCAAGAGAATCACTTGAACCCAGGAGGTGGAGGTTGCAGTGAGCTCAGGTCGCACCATTGCACTCCAGTGTGGGCGACACAACGAGACTCCATCTCAAAAAAAAAAAAAAAAAAAAAAAAAGGAGTCTTACCTGGAAATTGGCTGGAAGGCTGGAAAAGAAAAAACAGGAAACAAGATTTGGGGGTAGAGCCAAGGACAAAAGAACCAGGAAAAGACACCAAAGATACAGAAATAAAGGGATCCACAAAGATCACACACACGCACACAGAAGTGAGTGGGGCGGGGAGAGGAAGAGAGACAAGAAGATGTCTACAGAAGCAGCCAGTCCAGGCTCTGTCCGACTTCTGGGAAAACAGAATGGTACAAACAGAGACTCAGAGAAGGAAGAGGAAGATGAATAAAGACTTTTGAGGTTAGTGTTCAGAAGACACCCAGCTAGTTATTTGGTTGAGGCCTCAGAATGTTATCCCATTGTTTTCTATCTCTGAAATGAGTTTAATTTGATGACATAATTAACCAGAACAACCTCCTGGGTTGGGGAATTCTTTCCTTCTCTGAGTATCAGCAGCAATGTTCTGGGCAATCTTGCAATATTGCCTCAAGAGCCAGAGAGAACCAGATCAAAGTTTTCCTGCTCTCCCTGGGACAGAGCAGGGATCTGTCCAAGACAGTGCCTCTCACCATATTTTGTCTCGTTTCTGAGTTGACAGCATCTCTGCATTTCGGTCATAGTAGGTGTCGATGGTCAAGTTCCTATCCATGTTGTGCGCAGAACGGAAATTGGAAACAACACGAGTTGGAACACCTAAGCATCTCATTACTAAAGAGAAAAATAAAATATAGAGAATCACTGAGTTCATCTAGGCAGAATTGTTGGTTTTCCATGCATAATTTCTAACTTTCAAGCTGGAGGAGAGAAAGCCAAGACTCTTACAGAACCACGTGGGTAACTCCTTTATTCCCAGAGAATCACACCCAGTCCCAGAGCCTGCTTCCCCATCAGGGGTCAACATCCCACAAAGAGAAAGGAATCATTTGAGGATCACTTAAAACAACCGTTAACAATAATCCATTTTATCATTTAGCAGTCTTTACACCCAGCAACTTTCCAAGTTAAAAACAGAGAACCTAAAACATTTAATAACTAGAAAGAAAAATTTTAAATTTTTAGCACTGTGCTTGGCCATTTTCAAATGAAAAGCTGTGTGAACTTTGGTAAGTGGCTTAACTTCTCTGGTCCTTAGTAACCTCATGTCTAACAAAATTAACCAAATGATTATTAGTTCCAAAAATTTTTTTAACTTTTATTTTAGGATCGAGGGTACACATGAAGGTTGGTTATGTAGGTAAACACGTGTTACGGGCGTTCGCTGTACAGATTATTTCATCATCCAGGTATTAACCTCAGTACCCAATAGTTATCTTTTCTGCTC
>CAUYLG010001176.1:0-146440 GCA_963573385.1 Cacajao melanocephalus | reverse complement strand
CCTAGTTTTTTTTTAATCAAAATTTTTTTATTGCATTTTAGGTTTTGGGGTACATGTGAAAAATATGCAAGATTGTTGCGTAGGTATACACATGGCAGTGTGATTTGCTGCCTTCCTCCCCATCACCTATATCTGGCATTTCTCCCCATGTTATCTCTCCCTAACTCCCCACCCCCACTGTCCCTCCCCTATATCCCTCTGACAGACCCCAGTGTGAGATGCTCCCCTCCCTGTGTCCATGTTGAACCCTAGTTTTGTGATTTGTGTTGTCATAATTATGGACACTTTCAGACAAATGTTTACATCTCTTCTGTATTGGTATAATAACCAGTCTTATCATGTCAACTAAAACACTCTTTCAAGGCCCTCAGATGCACTACAAATATTTTTTCGTTAACTCTCCAACCAACATTACAAATAGAACTAGTCTCACTAAACAACTGTTTTTGTTAACTTTCAGTACAGACCTGAACATTTTATGAATCTTAATAGTCTATAATCTCTTGATTTCCAGAGATAATATTTTCCCTTATGATGAAGACCATTTTTTTCATCATTTTGATTAAGATCTTAAATAAATATAGCATAATGATAAATGGAAATATTTAGAGAAACAGTCTCCCTTCTCCCTGGATTGTGACAATATGTAGTTAATAAACTACTGTCTCTCTCTCTCTTTCTCTCTCTCTATATATAGACACACAAACACACACACACACATATGTTTTAAAGATGGAAGTATCTGCAAAATATATATATATATATATTTTTTAAGAACAGGGAGAGACAGCCTCATTGTTTAGACTATTATGAGTCACTTTGCTCTCACACAGTTTCTAATTTGGGGAAAGGAAAGAAGAGAATCCAGAGTAATACGACTAGTTTTTTAAACTTTTATGATAGGCTCAGGAGTATATGTGCAGGATTGTTATATAGGTAAACTCATGTCACGGGGGTTTGTTGTACAGATTATTTCATCACCCAGGTACTAAGCCTAGTTCACAATAGTTATTTTTTCTGATCTTCTCCCTTTTCTCACCCTCCACCCTCAAGTAGATCCCAGTGTTTAATACAGTAGAAGGAGTGAATTAGCAGAGTAAACTGGGCAGAAATACAAAGTTATTCAATACCAACCCAGGTAGTTAAAACAAGAACAGTTATGAGTTTTGCAGAAAAGAAAAGATATTTAAAATGATCAGGTAGAAAGAGAAAATTACTCCTGCTACACACAGAAGGTGTTCTGCCTCTCTCAAATCTTCAGGTGTCGTTGTTTAGGATTTAGCTGTAGGAAATTAAACTGTATGGCAGGCATCTGATCTTATGGTGCCCAATATTAGTATCATAAACACTAATAGAATATTAGCTCTTGAAGGTATATTTTTAATGCTCAGTTTTTTTTGTTGTTGTTGTTGGCCGGTGAATAGACTGAGGTTTAAAGGTTTTGAGTGATTTCCTCAAGGAACTGGAGAACTCAGGCTATAGTCCACATCTGCTCACCCCTGGTTCAATGTAGTTTCCACTAGACTAAATGCATTCAAAACGTTAAGTTTATGTTTTAAAAATGGAAATATCTTTAAAATTGTTTTCCTCAGAATGTTTTAATTTGCAGCGAGAAAACATGCTTAAATTATATAGGAACTGAATGGGGTAATAAGAACAACATCTAAACTGTGTGATTTCTAGTCTAGTGCTTTTTCCATGACACGAGACTTTATGCATATGCCGGATACTATGTTAGGTACTGAAGACACAAAGACAAACATTGTGAGAGCTTTTCCTTTTCAAAGGAACTTCGTATAGAAAATGTGTGTTTTCCTATGTTTCCATATATATTCAAGCTAAACAACAGAGGCTGAAAGAGCATAAAACACAAAGTGGTACATGACTTCGTAGACGGTAGTAAAGTGCCTTATGTGAGAAATACGATTCCAGTTTGTGAGATATGAGTTTCATGTTAGCAGGAACTGTTTCTGTCTTGTTTATTGCTGCAGCCCCCTTTATAGGCCTGGCACACAGTGAGTGCTTAATAAATGTTGAATGAATGAATGAATGAATGAATGAATATCTGCTTGGCTTATAGTAGGTGTTCAATAAATGTTGCATGAATAAATGAATAAATCTACATCTGCCATTTTCTTAGGGATTCTCTGGAATTTGCAATGGTGACCCCAGAGATGACAGTTCTTAATGCTTCTTTTATTTCTGAAGACAAGCTAATTCTGTAGTGTGGTGGCCTCTGGAGGATTTAAAGTTCCTTGAGTTTGAATTCTCTATTGCAGTAGAGACTGGCAAGTATCATTTTCCCTTTCCTCCTGGACACATAGCTAGAATACATTCCCCAAACTCCTTTAGAGTTAGACACATCTGCATGACTGAGTTCTGGCCAATGAAACAAGGGCAGCAATGATGCATCCCACTCCAGGTCTGGCACTTAAAAACCTCCTATACAATCCTTTACTCTATCCTATCTTTCTGCTGTCCAGAACCTTATTATCAGGTGTAGAAATCCAGTTAAGGCCTCTGAAACTCTAAGAAAAGAGCTGCAGGATTAAAAAAACTTGAGTTCATGAATTACCTAGTGGCAGACCATCTACCAAACACCTTCACTGAAATAATATGTGAATAAGATGAACTTCTGTCTTATTCTAGCTGTGCAGCCTTGGATACAGCTTAGCCACCTGAGCCTCTGTTTTCCTACTTGAAAATGGGGATTGTAACCTAACCTGTTTCTTCATGTTATTATGAGATTTATTAATGTGAAACCCTTAACAAAGTACAAGGAACATGATATGCACTTGATATATGTCAGCTATTCTTACATATTTATCATTTCCAGTTTGACAAGGGCCAAAGAACAGTAGTTTTTAAAACTGCCTCAAAGACCATTATATATTTTGTCTCTCTTTATCTTTTGGCTACTGAGGCATATAAATAATCCTCCAGAACCTCGTATCAATGAGTTTCAAATATTTTTTTAGAAACAGAACTCTTACTGTTTTTCTAGTATGATCATATATGTTCATATACAGATGCCAGGTGATACATGTAGAACTGTCCTGGTTGTAAGATGTCCCTTGCTACACCTGCTCAGCCTTTCCCTGGACCTTGTGCTAGGCACTCTACAGAATCCTTAGACTAGATAGGACATAATTAGAATACTACTACCTTAAGTAGATACAGTGGAGGAAATGCAATATTATACAGTTACCTTAATGCAATGCCCTTATCCACTCTCCCCACAACTGATAACATTCTTACTAACTTCATAGTTCTCCCACTGCCTCTTCCTGTGCCTTTTTCTGCTTTAGTGCAGAAGTCTGCATGGCCATGAGGCTGTGATAAGACTTTTTTCTTTTTCATTTAAAGTAGATTGGTGGCTCTTTTCAATAGACTATTAGAAGAGTAACTGCTTTGTATGATTTACAGGGACGCTGAACTTTGACTCTCTTCTGTATGATATATAGATGGCTTGAAGCTCTGGGGTCAAGGGTTACAAGTAATGAATTTATGACTAGATTCTGCCTCCTCTCACTTTAAAAAGAGATGGTATATTTGAAACATTAAATTATAAATAGTTTTCTTCCAGAAATGGCTTTAGAGAAGATATACTAAATTGATATTTTCTAAACCCAATCAAACTATTATTGTTTGCAATGGGCCTCAGGAGTGATTGAAGGGAGGACTTAGGGTAAAGAATAGATCAAAGCTACAACCACTGGCACTCTGTTTAGGATCCGGAAAAACAAAGGACAGGAGGTGGTAACATTTTTGACTTTCCAGGGCCTAGGTACATGGTTAGGAAATATTGTCAATCTTTAAAAGTATTAGAAGACAATGATTGGCAGAAATATGTGGGATACGACTGTAAGAGAAAGTATTTAAAAGAAACTGCTCTCTTGGTGATTATAATCATCATAACCTATAAAAAGTGAAACTATGCTACTTCACCTGAAATTATTCTATGGTGGACATAAATATCTGGATAGTGAATGACCTCTCAAATTATATTGAAGATGTTAATAGGCTAGTATTAATGTCCTTGCTTTTGAAGCTATGGCCAAAGCAGAGAGTGCCATTTTTGGTTTATGGTTCTCAAAATAGAGTTTCAGTTTAAACTTGGAGTCAGGGATCATTATTCTGTGAACCATGATGCTCAGATGCCCACCTCTTTCCTTTATTCTTAAGTTCTTGGTCAGCCCACTCATTTCTTCCTTGAAACTATCAGGAAAAAAAAAAACAACAACAGATGATTATCAGTGGTTCCCTTGGTTAGAATTCCCCTTTATAGTAGCATCTACTTTACAGATAAATTTGAGTCTTAGGGGGTAGCCCAGCTAATAGGAGGAGAGGCAGGATTTGAACTCAATTCTATTGTGGAGTCTGTGCTCTTCCTAACCATTTACCCTGCCCCTGACAGCCAGCCTTGTCAAAGGTGTCATCTGCCTCCACACAGAGTTCCATAAAACTGCATATCATTTTGTTAAGCCACTTGATGTCCTCTCATTAGAAATGTATTAAATATATAATTGGCATTCTTTACTAAAATGAATTCACCTCAAAGCAGGTTAATGGAACACAGTATAAATTGGTTAAATTAGGTTGCTTTCTTTCTAAGCCTTGACTGAGATCAAAATACTGAAGAAATGGGAGTTGTGAAAGGGGATTGTGATTTCAGGAGAGATCTTTATGGCACTTGGGACAATTTATGTGAATTATGCATCTCAGTAACATGCAGCAGTTGTAAGTGGGAGTGCACTTTGGGTAGTAGGAGAGCAGCACAGGAGTTCAGTGGGTAACCATGAAGGGACATCAGAAGGTAGACAGGGTTGCAACAAAAAGGAGATGAATGGGGCACAAAGATGAACTTGATTCATTTTGTTTTTCCAACTGCCAATCTATTTGCACTGGATAGAGGGAGTGGGGGTAAGATTGAAATTTTCTCTGGAGGCCATTTTACCATGTAATTCCCATCCTATCATACAGATAGCTTTGCATTGCTAGATTCTAATTTTTCCCCTTAGCCTACCCATATATCGTTATTCAATGAAGTAATAATGTTAAAAGCAAGACAATCTATAATGCACTTTCAATAAAACTCTGAAAAACAGTCATTGATCTTTCCTTATGCCGGTTACCTACCCCCAGCTGCCTTATTGCTCTCATTGTAGAGGTGGTTAAATGACCAAAGATACTTAATATGTAAGTTATGAAACATTTCCACTTCCTTATTTACCACTTAATGGTCATTAAAAGAGTAGGAACATCATCCTTTTCCAGGTGATGTAAGATGGATCCTGGCTTGAATAGAGTACTCATTTATCAATAATCAATTACTCAGTTAACCATTAAAGATAATAATCATTTCCACCACACTTACAATAAAATGCTGCAAACGTCAATGAATCATTATTTTACCCTAGGGCAGACCTTAAATCAATTTCTTATTACCATTCATTTTACTTTTGCAATTGTGATGGACATTTGAAGGGCCAGAACATTAGGAAGTCCTCATATGGCTAAAGGACAGGGAGGAGGGAAGTCTGGGGGTGCTATTTATGGGAAGTCTATGAATTTTATTCAGGGATAACATGCAGGTTGTTTGGCCCGCAGAGTTTTGCCTTGAGTTTTAGCTTCATTCCCATGCTTTCTCACTGTCTACAGGAATCTCAGTGGTGGATCTTCAATTGCAACTTGTTCAGATCTCCCTAGTTGCTTTTCTACTATATTTCCTACATTTAGTCCAATTTTACATTGCATTAAGTGCATGAGGTGGCAGCTGGAATACTAGTAAAATCATGTAGTGGAGTTATAATACAATATCACCCCTCAAATTCTTCCTGTTGCTCTTAGAATAAAGTAAAAATTCCTTAACAAGACTCACAGGGCCCTGAACAGTCAGTCTGGCCCTTAAACTTCTCTCTTGCCTTACCACACACACCATTTCCTTTTCCTCTCTTGACTTGCGTGAACCTGGCCTTCTTTCAGTTCTTTGTAGTCCATGCAATCTCCCCTGCCACAGAGCATTTTCACATGCTGATCCTTTAGCACATAAGGCACCTGCTTTGGGTCCTCATTTTCACACACTTAACATCCATTCTTTTTTCAGTCTTAAGTTCAAGGCTTGTTTCCCCTGGGAAGCCTTCCATGATCTGCCAAAACCCTGTTATATGCTCTCAGAATACCATATCCCTGTCTGTCATGTCACATGTCACAGCTTTGGTTTTTACCGTGTGATTGACTAGTTGTTTGAGATTATGCAGTCTTTGTCTCTTAACAAACTCTGAGCTTTCTTTGGGTAGGATTGTGTTTAATTGGCTCATCATTGTATCTCAAGTGCTTAGGATGGTTCCTGGCACATGGTAAGCTTTCAATAAATGTCTAATAAACAAATCAGGGATCAATTAAGGAATGATCCAGAAAAGCATATGATTAAGATCAGAGTGTAGGAGATATTGATAGCAGCTGTGAGGACAGCTTGCTGGTCCTTATGGAGTGATAATAACATTCTAAGTTCATTTAAAGTTATGAAGTTTCACCGATGCAATTACTTCCTACTTGACTTTTTATTTTCCTAACAAGATCCAAGCTTCTCCTACCCTGGTTCCATTCTCTTTCAAAGATCTCTGTGGTCTATGTTGTTCTCCACAACTGTCTGGCATTTTTTTCCTCTCTCAATGGAGACATCTACAGCTTCCTTGGATTTATGACTACCCCATATTTCTGTGCCTTCTTAGACCCTCTAAACACACCTATGCAATAAATCTCCTTCCCACAATAATCTCTTATATAAATGAGGAGATGGATCTTCAATCTAGTCACCCAGTGAATAACACATTTGATAGAGCCACTTGAATATGGAGAAGAGATAGTAAGGTGATTATCTTGAGTCTGGTTATTGGAGAAGACATATCTGTTTTCAACACCAGTTTTCATTCATTTGAGTTCATGATTTAATTTGGAATTATTAATAACCTACCTCTTCCAATTGACTGAGAAAAGGACAACTTGGATTTGAAAGCAGCTCAGGGTTTTATTGAGAGCTTGTCTGCGTAAAACACAGGCTACACACCTTTTAATAGTCCTGGGACATTTTAGTGTGAGCCTGATAATTAGAAAAGTTTTTTAAAAGGAAGATAATAGTAAAAATAAATAATCACAAAGCACAGAAAAGTAATTTCAAAAGAAAGTGTAAAGGAGAAAGGAGACAGAAAGACTTTAAAAAATATTTAAATTCAGGGGTTACATGTGCAAGTTTGTTACAAGAATATGTCACATAATATTGAGGTTCAACATTATGGGCTTCTAGTATATCCATCACTCAAATAGTGAGCATTTTACTCAATAGGTAATTTTTAAAAATCGTCACTGTTCTCCCATCCTCTGCCATTTTGGAGTGCCCAGTATATATTTTTCCATTTTTATGTCCATGTGTACCCATTATTTCGCTCTCACTTATAATGGGGGAGAACATTTGGCATTTGATTTTCTGTTTCTGAGTTATATCACTTACAATGGACTCCAGCTCCATTCATGTTGCTGCAAAGGACATAATTTCTTTTTTTGTTTGTTTGTTTTTTTGGCTGCATAGTGATTTCATGATATGTATATACCACATTTCCTTTATCAAATCAGCCCTTGATGGAAACTTAGGTTGATTCCATGACTTTGCTGTTGTGAATAGTGCTGCAATAAACACACAAGTGCAGGTGTCTTTTTATATAATGATTTCTTTTACTTTGGGTACATGCTGACTAGCGGGATTGCTTGGTTGAAGGGTAGTTCTATTTTTAGTCTTTGAGAAATCCCCTTACTGTTTTTCATAGAGGTTGTAATGCTTTACATTTTTACCAACAGTATTTAAGGGTACCCTTTTTATCACATACATGCCAGCATTTGTTGGTTTTTTACTTTGTAGTAATACCCATTCTAACTGATGTCAGATGATATCTCCTTATGGTTTTACTTTGCATAACTCTGATAATTAGTGATATTGAGAATTTTTTCATGTTTGTTGGTCATTTGTGTGTGTTCTTTTAAGAAGTGTCTATTCATGCCCTTTACTCGCATTAAAAAATTTTTTTTAATTAAAAAAAAATTTTTTTTATTGCATTTTGGGTTTTGAGGTACATGTGAAGAACATGCAAGATTGTTGCATAGGTACACACATGGCAATGTGATTTGCTGCCTTCCTCCCCATCACCTATATCTGGCATTTCTCTCCATGCTATGTCTCCCCGACTCCCCACCCTCCACTGTCCCGCCCCTATTTCCCCCCGACAGACCCCAGTGTGTGATGCTTCCTTCCCTGTGTCCATGTGTTCTCATTACCCACTTTTTAATGGGATTGCTTGTTTTTCTTGTTGAGTTGAGTTCATGGTAGATTCTGAATATTAGTCCTTTGTCAGATGTATAATTTGCAAATATTTTCTCCCATTCTGTAGGTTGTTTGTTTACTCTATTGATTATTTCTTTTGAGGTCTTAGTCATAAATTATTTGCTAAGGCCAATTTCCAGAAGAGCTTTTTTCTAGGTTTTCTTCTATAATTTTTATAGTTCCAGGTCTTAAATTGAAGTCTTTAATCCATCTTGAATTAATTTTTGCCTATGGTGAGAGACAGGAGTCAAGTTTCATTTTTTTTAATCTGGCTACGCAGTTCTCACAGAACCGTTTATTAAATAGGGTGTCCTTTTCCCGTTGTTTATTTTTGTCAACTTTGTCAAAGATTATCGGTTGTAGGTATTTGGCTTTATTTCTGGATTCTCTATTCCATTGATCTGTGTGTCTATTTTTGTACTGCTACCATGTTGTCTTAGTTGTATAGGCTTGTAATATAATTTGAAGTCAGATAATGTGATGCCTCTGGCTTTGTTCTCTTCGCTTGGGATTGCTTTGGCTATTTGGGATCTATTTTGTTTCATATAACATTTAATTGTTTTTTCTAATTCTGTGAAGAATGATGTTGGTAATTTGATACGAATTGCATTTTGAATCTGTAGATTGCTTTGGGTAGTATGGTCATTTTAACATATGGACGCTTCTTATCCATAAGCATGGGATTTTAAAAAATTTGTTTGTGTTGTCTAGAATTTTCATCAACATTTTGTAGTTCTCCTTGTAGAGGTCTTTTACTTCTTTGGTTAAATGTATTCCTAGATATTTTTTTCTTTTTGTAGCTATCATAAATAAAACTGAGTTTTTGATTTGGTTCTCAGCTTGAGCATTATTGATGTACAGATATGCTACTGATTTTGGTACATTAATTTGTATTTTGAAATTTTATTGAAGTCGTTTATCAGGTCTAGAAGTCTTGTGGAGTTGTATTTAGGGTTTTAGGTCATCAGTGAACCAATATAATTCTACTTCCTCTTTTCCAATGTGGATGCCTTTTATGTCTTTGTCTTGCATAATTGCTCTGGCTAGGACTTCTACTACTGTGTTGATGTGCTTTTGAATAGGAATGGTGAGAGTAAACATCCCTATGCTGTTCCAGTTCTTAGAGGGAATGCTTTCAACTCCTTCCTATTCAGCATAATGTTGGCTGTGGGTTTGTCATATATGGCTTTTATTATCTTGAGGTATGTTCTTTCAATACCTTGTTTGTTGAGGGTTTTTATCATGAAGAGAGGTCATATTTTATTCAGTTTTTTTCTGCATCTATTGTGATAATCATGTGATTTTTGTTTTTAATTCTGTTAATGTGATTGATGTGGTTTGGCTGTGTCCCACCAAAATCTGTGGTTGTAGTTCTGGTAATTCCCATGTGTCATGGGAGAGACCCAGCAGGAGGTAATTCAATCATGGTGGCAGTTACCACTATGCTGTTCTCATGATAATGAGTAGGTTCTCATGAGTCTGATGGTTTTATATAGGGCTTTTCCCCATTTGCTCTGCACTCCTTTTGCTGCTGCCATGTGAAGAAGGACGTGTTTGCTTCCCCTTCTGCCGTGATTGTAAATTTCCTGAGGCCTCTCCAGCCATGCTGAACTGGGAGTCAATTAGGCCTCTTTCCTTTATAAATTACCCAGTCTCAGGAATGTCTATATTAGCAGCATGAGAATGGACTAAAAAGTGATCAGTCACATTTTTTGATTTGCAAATGTTGAAGTTCCTTGTGTAACCGGGTAGTGGGACTGGACTCAGCTCCCTCCCCAATGGGATGTGCCATGAGGTTCTTGGCCTCCCTTGCCCCAGAAATGGGAAAGAGGACCCTGGCGGCAAGGTGAGCTTACCGGTTAAATAAATATTGGACCCAAACAGTTTTGCAGAGAGAGATTTATTAGGCAGAGAGAGAAAGAGAGAGAAGTAGAGAGAGCTTCCGCACTGCTGTGGGAGGGGATCCCAGAGAGGGAAATCCGAACAGGTAAGGTGCAGTGGAGTTTTAACTTTGAAGTTATTCCTGCCCCATTTATGTTCTTGTTCAATGAGAGTTCTTTTAAACTTCCTCTGGAGTGATTGATCTTTGACTCTGATGCTGGATTGGCTGTCCAGCCCAGAACAGAAGCCCTTCCTCCTAGAGCTTTTCGTGGGCTTTTTTAAACAAAGGAGCACACCTGAAATTTTACCTGTGCGGGAAAGTTAGACAAGGAACTCTAGGGTCCTGGATGGGGAGGTGGATGGAGGCATGGCACTGGGAAGTTATTGCCTTTGAAACCACACCCCTTGTGGATCTGGGAAGAGAAGTTAACATAGTCCCTCACTCGCATTCTTACAAACCCACTTATCATGATGGACTATGTTTTTGATGTGCTTTTGGATTTAGTTTGCTTGTATTTTGTTAAGGAGTTTCATATCTATATTTATTAGGGATATTGGCCTGTAGTTTTCATTTTTTTTGTTGTTGTTGTGTCCTTGCCTGATTTTCATATCAGGGTAATACTGGTTTCATATAATGAGTTAGGGTGAAATCCCTCCTCCTCAATCTTTTGTAATAGTTTTATTTAGTTTGGTACCAGCTCTTCTTTGTATGTCTGTTAAAATTTGGCTGTGTATTTGTCTAGTCCTGGGTTGAATGATTTTTTTTAACCTATTCAATTTTTTTACTCATTATTGGTCTGTTGAAGATTTCTGTTTCTTTCTAATTCAATCCTGAAAGGTTGTATTAGTCCGTTTTGACACTGTTGATAAAGGCGTAATTAAAACTGGGCAATTTACAAAAGAAAGCTTAACTGGACTTACATTTCCACATGGCTGGGAAAGCTTCACAATCATGGTAAAAGGCAAGGAAGAGCAAGTCTCATCTTATATGGATGGCAGCAGGCAAAGAGAGAGAGCTTGTGCAGGAGAACTCTTTTTAAAACCATCAGATCTTATAAGATTTATTCGCTATCAAAAGAACAGCATGGGAAAGACTTGCCCCCATGATTCAATGACCTCTCATCAGGTCCTTCCCACAACATGTGGGAATTCAATATGAGAAACCATATCAGAGGGTGGATTTATTCATTTCTTCGAGGTTTTCTAGTTTGTATATATAGAGATGTTCATAGTAATCTCTGATTATCTTTTGAATTTATATGGTATCAGTTGTAATGTCACTTTTATCATTTCTAATTGTGATTATTTAATCTCCTCTCTTTTTTTTCTTGGTTAAATTATCTAAAAGTATTTAAATTTTGTTTATCCTTTCAAAGAACCAAATTTTTATTGATCCTTTGTATCTTTTTTGTTTTATTTTGATTTGTTTTGGTCTCAGTCTCATTTACTTCTGCTCTAATCTTTGTTATTTCTCTTTTTCTTCTAGCTTTGAGTTTGGTTTATTATTGTTTTCTAGTTCCATGAGGTGTGATGTGAGGTTATAATCTGAAATCTTTCCATCTTTATTAATATAGGTATTTTATGCTATAAACATCCCTTTCAGCAATATGTTTACTGTATCCCAGAAATTTTGATATGTTCTTTCTCTATTTTCACTCATTTCAAAACATTTCCAAAATTTCTGCTTTAATTTCATGTTTACTCAAATGTCATTCAGAAGCAGGTTATGTTTCCATGTACTTGCTTCTTTTTGAGAGTTCCTCTTGGTATTGATTTCTAATTTTATTTCACTGTGATCTGAGAAAATACTTGATATCATTTTAATCTTTTTAATGAATTGAAACCTGCTTTATGGGCAAATATTGGTTGATTTTGGAGAATATTTAATATGCAAATGATAAAAATGTATATTCTGCAATTATTAGAGAGAATGTCCTGTAAATATCTATTAAGTTCAATTAGTCTAGAGTCCAGTTTACATCCAGTTTTCCTTGTTGAATATTTACCCTGATGATCTGTCTATTGTTATCAGTGAGGTGTTAAAGTCCCCACTATTATTGTACTGATATAAATCTCTTTTCTTTGGTCTAGTAGTATTTTTTTATGAATCTGGGTTCTCTGGTGTTCAGTGCATATATATTTAGGCTAGTGAAATATTCTTGTTGTATTAAACCCTTTGTCTCTATATTGACAAATATACATTTGACAAATGCCCTTTTTCGAAAAAACTATTATTGCTTAAAGTCTGTTTTATATGATATAAGAATGGCTACTCCCCACTCACTTTTGTTTTCTATTTGTGTGTGTTTTTTTCCTTTACTTTGAGTCTGAGAGCAGCTTTAGACAATAAGTGGTTCTCTTGTAGGCAACAGATGATTGGGCCTTGTTTTTCAAAGTTTAGTCTATGTCTTTTAAGTAGAGCATTTAGGTCATTTATGTTCAAGGTTAACATTGATATATGAGGTTTCGTTCCTGTAATAATGTTGTTAGCTATTTGCCTTGGAGTAATTGCTTAACAGGATGGTGAAGCACTTTCTTGATGGTAATTTTGCCCTTTGGTTTCTGTGTTTAGAACTCCTTTGAGCACTTCTTTTAAGGCTGGTTTAGTTGTGACAAATTCCCATAGTGTTTGCTTGTCTGGGAAAGGTTTTATTTCTTCTTTCATTTATGAAGCTTAATTTGGCAGGATATAAAATTCTTAACTGGCACTTTTTTTTTTTCTATAAGGAGGCTAAAAGCAGGCCTTCAATCTCTGTTGGCTTGTACAGTTTCTGCTGAGAAGTCTGCTGTTAGTCTGATGGGATTTCCTGTATAGGTGATTTGATGCTTTTAAAATCTGTTCTTTCATGTTGACCTTGGATAGTCTGATGACTATATGCCTTGGTAATGTTTATCTTGCAAAATATTTTCCAGGTGTTCTCTGAATTTCTTGTATCTGGATGTCTATTTCTGTAGCAAGACTGAGGAAATTTTTCTGTTTTTCTCAAATGTGTTTCCTAAACTTCTTACCTTTTCTTCTTCCTCTTAAGAATATCTGTAAGTTATAGGTTTGGTTGCTGTACATAATCCTATATTTCTTGGAGTTTTTGTTAATTAAAAAAATATTTTTTAATTTGTTTTTGTCTGACTGGGTTAATTTGAAAGACTTGTCTTCAAGGTCTGAAATTCTTTCTTCTGCTTAAGTCTAGTCTCTTATTAAAGTTTTAACTGTGTTTTTAGTGAATTTTTCATTTCCAGAAGTTCTGTTTGGTTTTTAAATATATCTATCTATTTTGTCTTTCATATCCTGAGTTGCTTTTCTGGTTTCTTTGTTTGGTTTTCAACTTTATTTGAAAAGGAGCTCATTGAGCTTCCTTAAAATGTACATCTTTAATTCTTTGTCTCTCACTTCAGAGTTTTCATTTTGGTTAGCAGCTATTGCTGGAGAGCTTATGTGGTCCTTTGGGAGTATCTCAACAGTCTGTTTCATCATGGTGCTGAAGTTCTTGTGCTGGTTTCTTCTCATCTGTAGAAGCTGTCACTTCTTATTTTTAAACTTATTTTAATTTGGTGGGTTTCTTTTTCTTTCCTCTTTGAGGGTGTGACTGTTGCTTATGTTGGTAGGTTCTTTGGGCTTTGCTTCTGTGTGACTTTAAGGGGCCAAGGCTCTGCAAAAATGTCTTGGTTATAGATAGACTTAGCATAGTGGTTTTCTCAAATATTAGTTATTTATAGGTTATGGTAGCATAGTGTGTGTGGTGAGGCTCACTGTCTCCTACAAAGACGAGGAGGTGGGAGTCTTGGGAAATTATCTCGTTCCCCCACTTTTGTCAGCAGGAATTTTACTGGATGGTGCAGTTCATCCTACAGGCCAGTAGGTGGTGCTTCCAGGCAAGAGACACTTGTGACGGCAGTGGAATTTTTACTTGATGTTTGTTGATGGAGGAAGTACAAGGTGTCCCTGGTGATAGGCAGAACAAGTTCCCAATGGCCCTATCCTGCACTCTTCTGCCAAGGCACTGGAGGGGGCAAAGCTGGGTGGGGTTGGATTGGACAAGTCCATGGCCAGGCTCTTTGAGGTGGGTGCAAATGCTGACCTTGGTAGAGGTCTAGGAGCAGCTCTCAGTCCACTGGGACAGCCTTCCAGGGACGGCTGGAGGTGCCTCACCAGAGGCACAGAGCCCAATTAGGGGAAGAGGAGTGGCCTGGGGTGACAGGTAGAGTTTCAATATGTATTCTGAGGTGGCCCAAATGTTGTGGCGTGGATTTGACTCAGTCACCACAAGAAATAAGGTTATCAGTCATGTAGAGTACTTGGAGCATAAAACCACTGGGGTAATTTCTTAGCAACTAGAGAAAGAAACCATTGTCAGCATTATACAGCCAAAGTTTTTAGCTACCATGAATAGCAGAAACTCAGTGTTTAGTGTGAGCTGTGAAATTTTCAATTTTGTCTATCCATGCCTTCTTATAGTCTACTAAGTTAGATTTAAATCTCAAAACCTGAACTGAGACTCATTAATTAATTTTTCATCATTCCTATTGAAAGTCTCATGAGTGGTCCAGACATCGTTCCAGGTACTGGGTCACCAAGGCAGACAAGTGAAGAGCAGACTAGTTGGAGAGATAGAAACCAAGCAAATAAAGAATGAAGGCCCACATTTATAGAGTGCTTACTCTGTGCCTGTCCTGGATCTAGTACTTTTATTAACCAGCACCATCCTCCCCAAAACCCAAGGATGTGGAAAAAATCACCATCCAAGTGTTAGAGGGGGAAACTGAGACATAGAGCCTTGCTTCCAATGATTATGCTGGAGAGCCAGAATTCCAGTCCAAGCAACCTGATCTCAGGATCTGTTTCATAATACCTATATTATTCTTATTCTCTAATAAGTAAACAAGAACAATATCAAATGGCCATACCTTCTCTACAGAGCACAAAAAAATAAGATGATGTGATAGAGTGGAGTGGGTGGTCAAGGAAGTCCCCTGAAGGGTGACACTGAAGTTGAGCTTTGAATAACAAGATGCTACATAAAACATTCCAGGTTCTTTTTCATTTCTTCCTGATGACAGTATAATTCTCCAGATTATTTTAAGACACAAATTAGAATAATGGCAATGACATTCTTAAATTATTATTAAACTGTTTTCTACCTCTATTTACTCAGAGAACAAAAGAGGAGATGAGAGGGGAGAGGAAGTCTTACAGCCTCTATTCTAGTTCTTGGCTTACTCAGCCTTGTTGCAGTATGGCCAGAACCATAAATGACAGTTTAAGCAGCTTTTCTAGGGCTTGTAGGCAGACTTGCCAATAGTTGGTTGTCTTCACAGAATCCCATGGGATGTGAGATGTGAAGCTTTGGTGGTGAAAGTATGGCTTCTCAAGTGTTTTTATTCCCTCAGTTGTGTGTATGATTTATGAGGACCATGGACTCAAGCCTGAACTATCAGCTCCAGTTGTTGGGTTTACCTTGCAGAAAGTAGATGACATGTGTCACTCTTTCATTTATGTGTGCAGAGACTCTTCCATCTGTCTACACTGCACTCTGGGGCCCCTTCCTAGACAGATGGTTTTTCAAGTGTCAGGTAAATTTTCTCTGGGCACAGTCTCAAACCCCAACTTATGATGAACATTTCTAGCTAAGATATCTCTGCCACTACTTTAGGCAGTTTATTGAGGTGAATCGATCAATCAATTGATCAATCTATCTATCTGTTTTCACTACTACAAATACATTAATGGTTATAATTTTCATATAGGACTATGTATACTTAAAATATTTTCATGTCACTTAGAAACCTGAAGGGGAGTCAGAAATAGGAAAACTATGGGTAGGGGTTCTGAGGAGTTGAAGACTGTCTACTTAACCCTTTTCTATCTCTGTCTAAAGTTTAGTTCAATGAATGCAGAATCCAGTGAATATTACTCTCTAAAGAAAACTCCTCAAAATGAGAAATGTTCATACTTCCTGTGGATTCAGTTGCCTTTTTAAAAACCAGGCTTTAAGTATAAGTACCACATTAAATCAGTCTTATAATGAGTGAGAACTGGTGTTGAAAATGAATTACTCAGAATGATATCAGTTAAGAAAAATTACATTAACATTTCATTATACAAGAGACATGATAAAATTCTCTATGACTTCAGGAGGTTTGATTGAAAGGCCATTTCTTCCATAAGGTCTTGATACAATATCTGTAAGAGAAATTTCCAAAAAATTCCCTGTTGGGATCAAAATCTTATTTTATTCCATTTTGTCCCAAGGGCTTTCATTCTTTTTAACCCATAAATTTAAAATTAAAAATTGTATGATTCAGCTTATTATAATATCTTGCTCTGGAGAATTAATATAATTTTTTTCTACCTCCTTCTTGCATTATGTTTTAATGTTAAGAAATCTTAAATCATTTTCTATTGTATATACACAAAAACTCTTTAATATACTGAATTACACACTTATTTTAAATATCAAACAATTGTAGAATTAATCCCAAACCTATTTTACATGGTAATAGGCCACATGTTTTAAATCATTGTACCTCTTTTAATCAGTGCATAGGCTCTCTGAATAATTATATATTGTAATGACACAGGAGGAATATATAGTATTTTCAATGCATTGGTTGTCCAGGATGCCTGTGTGACTTAATTATTAATAAAATACTTTAATAAAATATAATGTCTCTGGATATATTTAACCTGTATATTTATTTGAAAAAATGTTATCCTAGTTGAGCTTTCCTTTAATTTAATAATAAAAATAGAAGACATTTAGTGAGTCCATATTATTTTAAAGTTTCTTAAATAGTATCCAGAATTTACCTAAACAATTTCTGTGTAATAGCTAATTAATTCATGTCAAGAAAGCAGTATGATAATTCAATTAAGCTACCATCTCTCAACTTGAATACATAGACCTATAATTCAAGATTGGATGGGGGAGAAATTTGAAGTTATCCAGTCTTGTTAAAGATATGTATAGCCTATACCTTCCCAAATTTATTTTCATATTTATAGCCTAGAGCAGCAGTCTACAAACATTTGTCTTCAGTATCTGTTTATACCCTTAAAAATATTGAGAATCCCAAATAGATCTTGTTTTGTGAGTTATAGCCACCATATTAGAATTTAAAGTTGGGAAATTAAAAAGACAGACTTATTTATTAATTCATTTAGGAATAATAATGACGTATTTATTACATGTTAACATAATATTTGAAAACAAATATATTTTCCCAAAAAGACACAAAAGAATAAGAGTGGTATTGGTTTACCTTTTTACAAATCTCTTTAAGGCATGGCTTGACAGCTGGAGTCTCATGTCGGCTTCTGCATGCAGTCTGTTGCAATGTGTTTTCCGTAAAGCACCTAAAGAAAAGTTGGCTTCACACAGATGTACAGTTAAAAAAGAAAATATTATTTAATAGCTGTTTCAGATGACTGTGGATATTCTATTTGCTACTACATCAAAACTCAACATGTTTTAATTTTTTGAGGGTTAGTTGCAATGTAGAATGTCAAACTGTATCAGTTAATATTTTAATACTCTGCTGCATTAAAATAAATTGGCCTATCTTGTATTTTGAGGGGCTCTTTAACCCAGACATAATTTTGCAACATCAGTAATTAAATCATTTGAAAAGAATTGGTTAGAAGAGTTATACAGATATTCTTTTTTTTTTTTTTCTTTTTTTTTTGAGACAGAGTCTCACTCCGCCACCAGGCTCCAGTCTGGAGTGCAGTGGCACGAACTCGGCTCACTGCAACCTCCGTCTCCCGGGTTCAAGCAATTCTCCTGCCTCAGCCTCCTGAGTAGCTGAGACTACAGGCTTGTGCCACCACGTCCGGCTAATTTTCTTTTTTTGTATTTTTAGTAGAGATGGGGTTTCACCATGTTGGCCAGGATGGTCTTGATCTCTTGACTTCGTGATCCACCCGCCAGCCTCCCAAAGTGCTGGGATTACAGGCGTGAGCCACCGTGCCCGGCAGACACAGATATGCTGAATATCTAAATATTCAAATGAAACTTAGAATTTTTGTATGGATAACATAAACTATCAGTTGTTTTCCTCTCAGTCACACACTCAGTTCATTCAAATATTCAAGTATGAATTAGTCATTCTTTCAAGTAAAAATGGTGTTGATGAAACAAGTACCTGGTTCAGCTCTCAACTCAAACTATCACGTTTTTTCTTGAAATAACCACCTTCCTATGCAGTAGAAGTGCTTCACACTTCCCTTCCATTTTGTCACAAAGAATGTTAAAAAGATGTGTACTCAAGGGTTGCAATTTAATAACATTAATTTTTGCAGTTGTATCAAGGACATTTAAAAAGAGAAACTGGCGTTAAAAAAATAAAACTACAAGTGCATGGTGGCAAAGAATACAATGATAATTAATACCCCTTGCTGTCATTGCCTTAAGGCACCAGAAGTGTTACCTACCATTGCTTTTGTGCCCTCAGTAAAAATGTCAATTCCTTAAAAGGCAAATAATGTCCTTGTGTTATCATGAAAATAGTTTGACTTTGTGACCTCTTGGGGACCCAAGAGTCCATGGACTACATTTTAAGAACTGCTGCCTTAGAGAAACTCTTGTACATGTATGAAAAAAGACAAGTACATTGATGGTCATTGCAGTATCATGTAATAGCCAAGGAAGGAAAATGCTTGAAATGTTCACTGACAGAATGGATTAATATCAATAAATACATATGTATATGCACACATGCATACATATATAGAAAGTAAGGAGGTGAGCAGGAGAAGAAAAGGGAGACAGAGAGCTTGTGGAATGATGTTAACAATTTGATAATCTGAATGAAGGAATTTGGGAGTTCTTTTGCATAGTTCTTGCAAATTTTTTCTGTTTAACTATTGCACAATATACAAAAATTAACTCCAGATGGATTAAAAATTTAAACATAAGAACTAACACCTTAAAAACCCTAGAAGAAAACCTAGGCAACACCATCCAGGACATAGGCACAGGCAAGGACTTCATGACTAAAATCCCAAAGCCAAAATAGACAAATGAGATCTAATTAAACTCCAGAGCTTCTGCACAGCAAAAGAAACAATCATTAGAGTGAACCGGCAACCAACAGACTGGAAAACATTTTTGCAGTCCACCCATCCAGAATCCACAAAGAACTAAAGCAGATTTACAGAAAAAAAACAAACCCATTCAAAAGTGGGTGAAGGATATGAACAGACACTTTTCAAAAGAAGGCATTTATGCGACCAACATGAAAAAATGCTCATCATCATTGATCATTAGAGAAATGCAAATCAAAACCACATTGAGATACCGTCTCACGCCAGTTAGAAGGGCATGGCGATCATTAAAATATCTGGAGAGGATGCTGGAGAAAAGAACAGTTTTGCACTGTTTTTGGGAGTGTAAATTAGTTCAACCATACAACAGATGCTGGAGAGGATGTGGAGAAAAAGGAACGCTTTTACACTGTTGGTGGGAGAGTAAATTACTTCAATCATTATGGAAGACAGTGTGGCAATTCCTCAAGGATCTAGAAAATAGAAATTCCATTTGACCCAGCAATCCCATTACTGGGTATACACCCAAAGGATTATAAATTGTTCTATTATAAGGACACATGCACACATATGTTCATTGTGGCACTGTTTACCATAGCAAAGACCTGGAGCCAACCCAAATGCCCATCAATGGCAGACTGAACAAAGAAAATGTGGCACATATACATGGTGGAATACTATGCAGCCATAAAGAACAATGAGTTCCTGTCCTTTGTAGAGACATGGATGAATCTAGGAACCATCATTCTCAGCAAACTGACACAAGAACAGAAAATCAAACACCACATGTTTTCACTCATAGGTGGGTGATGAACAATGAGAACATGTGGGCACAGGGAAGGGAACAATACTCACTGGGCTAGATGGCGGGGGCAGGGAGGAGGGCAAGGACAGCAGGGGGAAGGGAGGATGGGGAGGGATAACACCGGCAGAAATGCCTGATGTAGGCGACGGTTGTTGGGAGGATGGAGACAGCAAACCAGCATGTATGTACCTATGCAACAATCCTGCAGGATGCAGGATGTGCACATGTATCCCAGAGCCCAAAGTACAGTAAAAACAAACAAACAAACCCACCAATCCAGGAATACATATTATACAGCAATGCAGGGAAAGATGGCATGTTTCAGTTGGCGTATCTGCATTGTTTGCTTGATTCTCTGCATTACTAAATGGTGAACAAAATACCTAGAATAGCAGAGATACAATTCAAAAAATTTAACTTTAAATATTATCTCAGAGACTAAGAAGGCATTTGCATTAACTTAACTTAGACACATGGGGGTAGTCAGCCTAAGAAGAGGAAAATCAATGTGAATTGACAGATAAAATACAATAATAATAAAGGCAAAAGAAAAATAAATGACAGTATACAAACATTTTACAGAGCCAAGAGGACTCAGGTTTCAGGAAGAAATTAGTTAAATGAGACTGGGAACGGTTTGTGATTGTAGGAATATGCTATTTATATGCAGCTATAACTTGCATCTGTACTTAGATTTAAATTTACTGTTTAATGAATTTTATGTAATTTGTTTCAGGGTATGATTTTAGTTATTTTCAACTTGAAGCCTTTTCAAAGCATTTATTACTTCTTGTGCTAATGTAATCCTATCAAATAATGCTACAAAATATCTGACCTGTGCTAACTCAACCAATGTTTGTATTTAGAGCCCTAGTTCTCAGAATGGGGATACCAAGTAAACAGTACCCATTATGGAATGTTGCCTGGATGTGGCCCATTTTCTTTGTGTGTACTTACTAGATACATTTATAATGCCTGTTTGCCCACAACCCCTTCTGAGAAAGATATACCTAATATATGGAGTAGCAGTGGGGGAATGGTAGTTTGTACCATGTAATCTCTCCCACGTGAACCTTGGGTGGACATCTGACCCACTAGTCTGTAGTTTGGCAATCTACAGATGATTGACAGATTGATCTGGGACTGGGCTGATCAGATATTTAAATCTCCCTCTCCCTCCACTAAGCCATGAAGTTATGAAGAGAAGATGGATCAGACATGCTCAGAGAAGCAGAGATATCATGAAATACAAAGAAACTCTGTGGCTCTTGAAAGAGACAATAAAAATTAGCCTGTCTTTAGAGTTCTGTACATTCTTGGTTTCCAAGCCTGGCCCCAATCCAGTATCCTTCATGAGTGAGTTTCTATCCATACAGCCAAATGAGCCTCATAGTATACCATTGACCATGGGTTAATTTGTGGTTTTAAAATTTATATTTTAGCAACAGCATATTATTTATAGTCATATATTATTTAAATAGCGTATTTGTCAGTGACTTTTTATTGGCTTAAAATAGCAAAAATCTAGTAAAAACAGCTTTTAAAATAGAAATATAGAGTGAAGTGATGATTAGGAGAGAAGTGGACCTTCTTACTTTAAAAAGAGACACTAAAAGGGAAGTGGCTGTTTATCTATTTCTGGGAAAATAACAAAATCCTGGGTTTTGTTTGTTCAGCTGAATGATTAGAGTGGGGCTTGCTACTGCAACCAAACCAAGGGTTGTCTTCTTAGCAGATTAGTAGTTGCTTCTCTCCAGATGCAGTCTTGAGTCTCCTAGAAACTTTAGACTGGAAAGGTTTTCTTTCTTCACAAGTTATGTCAATATTTTATGATAAAATGCTAGTAATAATACCAGTGGTAACGACGTTTTACCTCTAAGTAATGTGAAAGTAGCTTCAAACCTGAAATACATTGTGAAAAGAGAAAGTATACAGTTTCCTTATTAGCAAGTAATTCCTACAGCTTTTAAATCAACTCTTTCATCATTGCTTATACAATAACAAATGCATGCCAAACATATTATATGCTGATTCAATATTTCAATAATCCTATGAAGTAGTTACTACTATTTCCTTATTTTACAATTAAGAGAAAGGTAAGTGCCTTTCCAAGGCTACACTGCTAGTGAGAAGTAGAATAGGAATTTGAATTCAGGCAGTCAGGCTCCAGAATCTATGCTCACTACTACATTGTACTTTATTTATGGGTTTATTTGATCCATTCACTCGTTTATTCCAAATCTAGAGAGTTCATTTTCCTATGCTTTCCCACATTTGTGGTGGTTTTAAATGTTACTAGAGAATATCCATTGCATTAGTTATTTTGTAGAATCATAGGCAGACAACTATTTCATGATTTTTTTTCTCCCAGTGAGACAAAGTTAAGAATCAAGAAAAATTACAAATAGTTATTTTTTATTTGACAACTCTTCTGCATGTACAATGAAAGGCCAAAATTGACCTGAAGTCAGAGAGAATGTAAGACTTTTCATTATAAGTCAATAAGATAGCATTGGATTGTTTATGAGAAATCTTTCCCTCTCATCTATGAACTCTTCTCTGTGACCTATCTCATAGTATCTCATCTCTTCTCACTTTCCCACCCTGCAAAGCACCAGTAATACTAACATATTTAACTATCCGCCTTTTCCCAAAATAAATTACATAGCTTAATGTTGACCAGCCTATCTCTTTTATATATATATGACATTCTGTGCAAATTATTCACCAAGAGTTATTAACAATAATATATTTGGACATTTAATAGCTATCAATAACGTAGTAATGGCTATGATTCATTGAGGGCTTAGTATGTTCCAGTTATTGTGCTAAATGATCTTTATTTTACTGAATCTTTGCAAAATTGCTATGATGAAGGCATAAACATGTACATTTTACAGATAAGAAAACTAATGCTTTGTAAGTGTCATCGTCAGGATTTCAAATTCTGTATTGTTCACCATATAGACTATATTGCTTCTTTCTCACTTTTCTGTTTGCTTAAAAAATATTTTTATCTGGAATTATTTTTCTTCTGCCTAAGAAACTTTCTTTAATATATTTTTTGTAGTTCAAGAGCAGCACAAATTTTTGCAGTTAAAATTACCTCAGCTTTTGTTTATGTTGCTCAAAATGACTCTATTATGCCTTAATTTTTACAAAGTATTTTGCTGGATATAAAATTCTAAGATTCTAGTTTTGACGGTTCTGTTTTTTTCCTTTCAGAACTTTAATGATGCTGCTTCACTACCTTCTGGCTTGTGTTATTTCGGAGAAGTCTGTAGTCACTCTTCTCTGTGACCTCCTGTATGTAGGGTACCTCTAAGATTTTTTTCTTTATTGTTTGTTTATGAAATATTTCAGTGTGGTTTTCTGTGTGTTATCTTGCTTAGGATTCATTGAACTTTTAAGTTTGTAGATTTTTGTTTTCATCTAATTGAAAAAAATTACCCATTATTTTTTCAAAAGCTTCTCCCTCAATCATTTTCCCTCTCTCCTTCTGGGGCTTCAGTGACATGTGTGGTTATTCACTAAGATTCTGTTATCTTTTTTTTTTTTTTAACTTTTATTTTAGGTTCATGGTGCATGTGCAGGTTTGTTATATTGGTAAACTCATATCATAAGGTTTGTTTACAGATTATTTTGTCACCCAGGTACTAAGCCCAGTACCCAAGAGTTAATTTTTCTACTCCTCTCCTTCCTCCCACCCTCCACCCTCAAGTAGGCCCCAGTGTCTGTTGTTCCCATCTTTGTGTCCGTGAGTTCTCATCATTTAGCTGCCACTTGTAAGTAAGAACATGCGGTATTTGGTTTTCTGTTCTTGAATTAGTTTGCAAGGGATAAGGGCCTCCAGCTCCACTTGTGTTCCCACAAAACACATGATGTCATTCTTTTTTATGGCTGTGTAGTATCCCGTGGTGCACATGTATCACATTTTCTTTATCAAATCTGTCATTGATGGGCATTTAGGTTAATTCCATGTCTGTGCTATTGTGAATAGAGCTGCAAGGAATATTTGTGTGCATGTGTCTTTATGGTAGAATGATTTATATTCTTCTGGGTAAATACCCTGTAATGGGTTCAATGGTAGTTGTGTTTTTAGCTTTTTGTTATCAGTCTCTTTTTTTCCTCTGAGCTTCAGTTTGGGTAACTTATATTGCTATCCCTGCAAGTTCACTGACATTTCTTTCCTCATTATCTAAACCACTGTTAATTCCACCAAATGAATTATTATACATAAAAATAATTTTTTGTTTTATATATTGTAGTCTTTTCCTCATCATGCTCGTGTTTTCCTTTAACCATATTTAAAATATTTGCTAAAAAATTTTTTGGCTCTAATTCATCCACTTCTGGTTGGTTGTTTTTTTGTGTGTTGCTGTTTTTTAATTTTATAGAGACAGAGTCTCACCATATGAGTCCAGGCTGGTCTTGAACTTGTGGGCTCAAGCAATCCTCTTGCCTCAGCCTCCCAAAGTGCTGGGATTAGAGATGTGAGCCACTGCACCTGGTCAGGTTCTATTTTTATTGACTGATTTTGCTCCTGGTTTTAAATCTGGTTTTTTGTTTTTTTGTTTTTTTTTTTTTGCTTCTGAGGGCGTGTCTAGTAATTTTTGATTGGGAGCTGAAGATCATGAATTTTATGTTGCTGAGTGTCTAGCTTCCATTGTCTTCTTTTAAAGGGTGCTTGACTTAGTTCTGGTAGGCAGTTAAGCCACTTGCTTTCTAGTTCAATCATTTTGAAAATTGCTTAAAATTTTGATAGGGCAAATATAGAGCAGATTTTACTCTACAGCTGGTTTACTCCTGCTACCCAGGCATAGCTCTTCTGGGGTGTGTACTGAATGCCTCAGAGAGTCAGTGAGAACTACCCATTATGGCTTGATAGAACTTTATCATCTCTCAGGCCTACTGTGCTGTGAGAATTGTTTAGCTAACAGCACTTTAGTAATTGTCAGCTTAGCTTCATGGGGTTTTAACCTGCACATGTGCAGTTTAATATTCAGCAATAGGCATCAGAGGACCTTATATACATTTCTGAAGCTTTTTCTCTAGATAGCTATCTCTTTTCTAGTACTCTGCTCCACGAATTCTAGCTGCCTCAGCTTCAGAACCTCTTCTGCTCAGGGAGGCCTCAATAATCTACTTGTCTTCCCCTTTCATATACTTTAGTCTGAGAAAGGAATCCAGTGTAATTGTAGGGCTTGGTTGATTTACAACATTTCTCTCAAGATCACAGTCTCGTGCTGATTACTACCTAGTACCTGAACCAGCTCTTGCGTATATTTTACCTAGTTCTTTAACTGTTTATGAAAGGAAGAAAATTTGATTCTAGTTATTCCAGCATGGTTAGAAGTTTCTTTTTAAGATGATATACAGACCATCTTTTTAGGAATAACTCCATTGAGAAAAATGAATTATTTAATGTGAACATATATTCCAAGATTAAAGAGAATGCAAACAAAAATGAGATATATTAAACTTTTTATTGTGAATAACTATAATAGTTGAAGTAAAAATAAACTCTTCTAGGAACAGAATTTGTCATGAATCAGAAATTTTCAGGAGTTAACCTACTTTTTCTTGGGCTTTAAATCATTCTATTTTCAAGAAAGGAGAAAAGTCATCTAAATTCTTTTCCATACTAACAAACTTGGCATTCCTGCCCATGGGAATCTGATGATGACCGGGTTTAACAGTGTGAGAAAAATTTTCCTCTTTGGGCATCCTATTAGGAGGAAAAAGAGTGACCTTGTTTTGGTTTTCACATAAATAAAGGTTCAGGGTTTTGTTTATTTATTCAGGTTTTATTTTAATGTTCTTTGCCATTGGCTAAGGCCTGGGGAATAGGTTGGATGGGAGTTGAGTTGCCACACTTTAAAAACACATCAGTAAAAAAATGATGGAGCCTATTAAAGGAATTTCAAACTCAAAAATACGTATCTGTAAACCCAACAGCTGTGAACTTTACTTTCTCCACAATAAATCTCTTGCTTCTTTTTACTTAAAGAGTAACTAATTTTAATGGGTAATATCTCTTTTCCTAACCTACTTTCTGTAATGGGAAGGGGAATATGTCTTATTTTATTCTTTATTCTTTTCTATAATTCCTCCATTTGAAGACATCAAAACAATTTTCTATTCTTCCCACATACAGAGGGTGTTACTGGCACTGCATCATTAGGCTGTGTTCTTGGGGGAGTTTCAGTGGGCATGGCATTGATTTGTGTTTACCCCTCCACATATTTTCCTGGTGTTTCTAGAGGCCAGTGTCCTATTTTGGGATACCTCTGGTGTTTGGCACAAACTTTTTGGAGTAATCTCAGAATTCTGCCTGCCCAAATGGGCAATAGGATATCAATTTTCAAAACATTTATCTATTTGTGTGTGTGTGTGTGTGTGTGCGTGCACACGCACACGTGTGTATGCGCGCACACATTTTTTAAAAATTTTGTGCTTGGCCATAGTGGCTCATGCCTGTAATTTGAACACTTTGGGAGGCTGAGGCAGGAGGATCACTTGAGCCAAGGAGTTTGAGACCGGCCTGGGCAACATAGCGGTGAGACCTTGTCTCTATTATTTAAAAAAATAAATTGTAAGATATAATAAGATGCTAACAATTGTTATCACTGGGCAGCTGAGAGTAAATGTTTATTTTCATATTTTTAATCTTTTTTGGTTGCCTGCATTTTCTAATATTTCCATATAAATGCATATTTTAAAAGTGAGCTATTTTAAAGATGTTTACATGGTAACTTTAAAATGATAACCTCACATGATAAAGCTCAAACATAGAACAAAATGCTATTATTTTCTAAGTTACTGACTTTTTACCAGTTGCACTAACTTCACTTGATGTTTATTCAAGACACAGTAATTCAATGCAGGGGTAAATGTATAGCACTTCCCTATACCTGCTTTGAGATAACCAAAAGTGGAAAGCCAGAGAAATTGACAGGGGCACTCATTACAGAGCTCATGGGGAGGGTGATTCCTCCCTGCATGAATTACTCATAAAAAAAAGTACAGAAGATTCATGACATTGCTCCTGACAGCATTGAAATTCTTTTTAATGGGGGTATGACCTAAAACAAACCTTTGATACCTGATCATAATGATGGGCTGTTTATTTATTTCTTCTCCTTCGTTTCCAGCAGGGGAGATGATTAATGTACCTACCTTTCCCGTGATGGCCTCTGTGTATAAGTTGCTGTCCTTGAAAGACATTCAACGTTTTAAAGTGCTGATCAGTCTAATTTCTTCATTCCACACTGTCTAGAGAAGGACACCAACAATCACCCATGAGGACTGACCTTCAACCTGCGGGAGGAAGTGATCGAAATGGAAGCTAGAGACAATTGTTGTTGGAATCTCAGGTGAGGCATTTTCTATCTGATATAGGAAACTTATATACTTGTGGAGGATAGTTGAAGCCATGTTCAGGTAAAATGGTGCCATATAATGACAGATGCCTAAGGTGTGGAGGCCTTTTACTATGACAACAAATTAAGCTAAATGGCAACTGAAATTTTTATTTGTTATTATTTTTATTCGTGATTGTGATAAAACATACATAATATAAAATTTACCCTTTTAACCATTCCTAAGTGTATACTTCATCTTTGTGCAAATAAGCTCAAGAATTTTTTCATCTTGCAAAACTGAAACTCCATACCCAATAAGCACCATGTCTTCATTTTCTCTGCCTCTCAGCTGCTGGCAGCCACAATTCTACTTTCTGTTTCTACAGATTTGTCTATTTTAGATACTTCATACATTATATGATACTTTTTGTTGTCTTTTTGTGACTGGCAGGTTTCACTTAGCATAATGTCTTCATAATGGCTTCAAGGTTCATCTATGTTGCAGGATGTGTCAGCATTTCCTTCCTTTTCAAAGGTTGAATAATATTCCATTGTTGATCACATTTTGTTTACCCATTGTCCATCGATGAACAGTTGGGCTACTTCTACCTTTTGGCTCCTGTGAATAATGCTGCTATGAACATGAGTGTATACAAATATCTGATTCAATCTTTGCTTTCAATTGTTTTGAAGTTGAAACTCAATTTCACTATCACTACTCAGAAGTGGAATTGCTGGGTCATATATAATCCTATATATAAGTCTCCAACACGTCATCATTGGGAGGTAAATGTTGGAAACTTAGAAGTGCAGGTTTTAGTGCAGGAATGTCAGGAGTTAGAGACCCTTATGCAATACTTTAGGCCAGTGATCCAGAGCCACCCCATTGAAGATGAAGATGCATCCTTTGTTTGGCAGAAGTTACAGTAGTGGCAACAGTAAGGGATAAGAAAACCAAAGAATTTGGCACACATTAGTCATCTGGTCATAGAAAGTGAGATTGATAGTGGGTGTATACAGAAATGTCTCACATTATGGGAATACAAAGGAAAGAACTGTAGTTTTCAAACTTCAATCAACTTACAAAAATTTGTGTCATCTTTTGATTTCTGAGCTTCATTCTCAAAGATTCCCATTCAGTGAGCCCTTTTTGAGATTCAAAAATCCACATTTTAATAAACGTTAGAGAAAAATAATTGGGGAAAGACAATTCCTAACAATTGCCAGGTGATAGAAACTTAACTCTTGATTACCCATGTTAACATGAAGGAAAGTATGATATCCTGAATCAATGACTCTCAAGTGCTGGGCTGTAAACTGTTGTAACAGCAATTCTGTGCAGGCTACTTCATTGCTTGGATAACTTGCTGCTTTAAGAAATACCTTGGCCCCAGTGCCCAACTCTCAGTGTGTGTTATATTTTTCTCTATCTTCACAGGTTGGCAATTTTGTAGAAGGTCTAGTCTTCCCAGTTTTAAGGTAGTGATTAAATCCAAGACATGGCCAAGTGCTTTAGATGAAGGAAACCACTTGGGACCCCAGTAGTTAAACTAAATGTCATACAGACTTCTCTAATGCCTTGATTTTTAGAAACTTGACTCATAATATCACATACTCTGTACAAGTCTGGCCCCTTCCTTATGATTAGTGCATATTCTGTGGTGTGGCTCCTCCCTGTGCCTCCTTCTCTGGGCTGCTTCCATGTGTGTCATCTTGGCTGAGCTCTACCCTAGCAACTACAGACTTCATCCCCTCCTAACTTTGCAATTTTCAAACCCACTCATGAATGTTTTGAGGTTAATAACTTTACTGAAGATCCCTGCAGTTAAGAGAGGCACTATATTACTACATGTCAGTAATCTACCACTTGTTAATTGCCCCACATCATCTTCTCTTGTATTTTCTAAAACCTAAGCTCTGAACCCGGGCCCTCCTTGTTCCTTCAGCTCTCTAGAAATTGCAATAGAGTCTGCCATTCTACATGGAATTGTTACCATCAGCAGAAATTTTCTATTTCACTACCAACAAGTCTCTGGGGAGAATATATTGTATTTAGATGGTTAAGATGTTATTTTCCCAGGATTCAGGGTCCTGAGTCTACACTATAAAACAACTACCAAACCATATCAAGATCCTAGGGATGGTATGGGGAGGTCATGCCCTCTTCAAACTCTTGCAGTTTGACTCAAACTTTCTCTCTTTTTCTTCAACCTTAGAAGGGTCTCCTAATGATCCAGATCATAACACATGGAATCCATAACAATTTTAGCTTGGAATAAGCAGTCCAGTAGCCTTCCTGATTTGCTTCTCCTTATCCCCATACCCAAATCTTAGTCCTCTGTGTTTTTAACATTCAGATTGTAGGATTACACTAAGAAAAGAAGAAGCCAATGTTTGCCCCAATAGCAATTTATTTAAATTATTTTGATGATACTAAGTATCCCAATCAATATCTTTGGACTTGACCCACTGATATCATCACTCAGTCTCTTGAGGCAAGGGAGTTGGCTGGTGGAAGGAAGGTAGACTGGAAAGGAGTGCCTTTAGAGCTATTAATCCATTCCAACAAATTACCATCGATCAGCTCCTAATTTTCAATAGAAACAGAAACAACGTTATTCTAACTGGAACCTGACTGTCACATTTCTCTGTAAACCACCATCTTGAGCACTGAATTTGTGGAGAATAAGAATTTATAATTGAGGGCTGGGCACAGCAGCTCACACCTGTAACCCCAGCACTTTGGGAGGCCAGGGCAGCAGGATTACTTGAGTCCAGAAGTTCAAGACCAGCCTGGGCAACATGGCAAAACTCTGTTTCTACAAAAAATACAAAATTAGCTGGGTATGATGGTGTACTCCTATAGTCCCAGCTACTTAGGAGGCTGAGATGGAAGGATCATCTGAGTTCAGGAGGTTGAGGCTACAGTGATCCGTGAGCATACCACTGTACCCCAGTTTTGGCAACAGAATGAGACCTTGTCTCTAAAAATATGTATTTATAATTGAGATTTGAATTTTATTTTTATTAAGTTGGGCTAGTGCCAGTGTTGGTCACTTTAAGTCATTCATTCAGTCAATACATTTTATTAAGCAACTACTGTGCTTAATAAAATACTAATTTTACTGAATAACTACTACATACGCATGAGCTAAGCACTGGATATGTAATGGTGAACAAGACAGACATAGTATAATATCTGCCAGTCTAGTATGAAAGTCTCTAAGTAACCAAATAAATACTTAGAAATTGTGAGTAAGCATCAATAAGAAAACAATAAAAAGGAGCTAAGATAGAGAATAAAATGAAATATACACTTTATAGACAGGGTCATGGAGGCCTGTCTAAGAAGGTGACGTTGAAGCTGACACCTAAAGGATGGGAATGAACTTGCCATGTGGTGAGATGTGAAGTGGCTTAAGGTGGTTTCCTAGGTAAAGGCCTTGAGGCCAAGGAGCCTGAGGCAAAAGGAACTGGCTGAAGCTGAGTGGGAGGGAGTGGCAAGAGATAAAGGTGCCCAGTACTTTGGGAGGCCAAGGTGGGCACATCACTTGAGGCCCGGAGTTAGAGACAGCCTGACTAAGAACATGGAGAAACCCCATCTAAAAATACAAAAATTGGCTGAGCTTGATGATGCATGATTGTAATTTCAACTACTCGGAAGGCTGAGGCATGAGAATCACTTGGGCCCAGGAGGCGGAGGTTGCAGTGAGCCAAGATTGTGCCACTGAGCTCCAGCCTGGGTGACAGAGCAGGGCTCTGTCTCAAAAAAAAAAAAAAAAAAAAAAGAGAGAGCGAGAGAGATTAAGAGAGAGATAAAGGTGGCTGTGTCATCAGAGTTCCCAACACACAGGACCTTGCAAGGCCATGGGAGGAGTTCTGAGCTATGGAGAGAGTGGGTGGAAAGGCATAGGACCGAAGTAGGAAGGTAGGTGAGAAGCTCACTAACTGCCCTGCACAATCTGTCCTGTACGAACTTTTAATGCTGCTTTTTCTACAACTGATGGCAATTTATTTTTTCTAGATGTCTCTCTGATTACACTGTTTTAGGTCAAGGATGTTGTTTCAGAATGTATTCACACCTAGTGGTAGGTGTTAAATAAGTATTTGTTGACTATATGAATGTCCTATATGCTCAGTTACCTTGATATGAAATTGCTGTATCTCCCCAGTACCCACCACAGTGCTATGCACAGGGTACATGTGGAGGATTAATTTAGAGGACTCTGCAGGATCACATAGAAAAGAGTTTTTTTATCTGGCATTTTCTCTTACTTTACCATATAATCTTACCTGAATAGACTTAGGAGCATTTTTCTATGAATTATTCATTTCGGCACATACCCTGTAAAACATCTAATGTCTCTAACCTTTTGAAACCGCGAGGCTTCCCCAACCGGCATTTAGAGTGAAATCTCTGTGGTAGCACTTTACCAATTTGCCTCTCAGCTCTTTTTCAGTTCTTGGCTCATGTGAATAAGCAGGCCAAAATGCTCTTCTGGGAATGCACAGCATGGATATATATTTTTTTACTATCGCAGCAGAATTGTTTTGAATACACTTCGGCCATGAGGTTAAAGCTCTCTACAAGGAATACTTGAGCAATAATTCTGCTGCCCTCTAGCCGAGCGCTGAAACCCCTCCGGAATTCCGGCATTACCCTTCAAGAATGGTTCTGAAATGACTTGACTCACTTCTCCGTCCTTTCTATTCCTATTGAAATTCTTCCAGAATAGTCACAGCAACTTTCAGCCAGATGCCAGAATAACTTTTAAGTTCTAGAAGCGTCCCTGTAACAATTTATTACACAACGCAACACAAGCTCACTTTTTAAAGAAGAGGTCTGATAGGCACAGCTGGTCAAAACTGTATTCCAGATATCCTGTGGTTAGGTTATTTCAGCTTTATTGATGACTCAGAAATTATATAAAGGGATTGTGAAAGGACCAGCACACAGCTGCAGATGAAAGGGTTGGATTTTCTTCTTAGATTCTGCTGCCACCACTGCTACTGCTACTGTTACTTTCTTTTCCAATTATTATTTTCGGAGACCCTAGGAATCAAGACTTGGCTCCAACATTTATTAAATAAAAGCTAGTGAACTTGGTCAGAAATAAAATGTATTCTCATAAGCTGGCCCCATACTTGAGCAACACACAGAAATCAAATTATGTCCACAATTCAGAAGCATGGGAAGATGTATATTTCTTATTCACTTATTTGGTAAATATTTATTAAGCACCTACTGTGTGCCAATGCTGCCCTAGGCACTAGAAATACATTGGCAGACAAGATTGGCATGGGATTTCCAATGTAGCAGGACCTCCATTGTTATGTGGATTTCCATTTGGAGACAGAATCGGATCAATGATTTTTATATAACCAAATATATAAAATCTGTGCTTTGAGGCTGTATTAGCTTCTTAGGTCTGCATTAGCAAATTACCACAAACTTGTTGCCTTAGGAAAATGGAAGTTTATTCTCTCACAATTTAGAGGCTAGGAGTCTGCAATAAAAGTGTCAATTTCCTCTGAAAGCTCTGGGGAAGCATGTTAGTCCGTTGCTAATAAAGACATATCCAAGACTGGGTAATTTATAAAGGAAAAAGGTTTAATTGACTCTCAGTTCTGCATGGCTGGAGAGGCCTCAGGAAACTTACAGTAATGGTGGAAGGGGAAACAAATATGTCCTTCCTCACATGGCGGCAGCAAAGAGAAGTGCCAAGCGAAAGGGGAAAAGCCTCTTATAAAACCGTCAGATCTCATGAGAATTCACTATCGTGAAAACAGAATGAGGGTAACTGCCCCCATGATTCAATTACCTCTCACTGGGTCCTTCCCATGACATGTAGGGATTATGGGAACTATAGTTCAAGGTGAGATTTGGGTGAGAACACAGCCAGACCATATCAGGGAGAATCCTTCCTCGCCTCTTCCAGCTTCAGGTAGCTCCTGGTGTTCCCTGGCTTGTGGCAGCATCTTTGCATCTCTGCCCCTGTCTTCACATGGCCTTTTGTCTGTGTCTTCACATGGTTTTGTCAGAAAGACACCAGTGATTGCACCTAGGGCACACCCTAAACCAGTATGACCTCATCTTAACTAATTATAACTGCAAAGGCCTATTTCCAAATATGGTCACATTCTGAGGTTCTGGGTGAACATGAATTTTTAAGGGACTGTATTTTACCCATCTAACAGTGAGCTCATTGTGTTAAAATGATTAAAATTACTTTTTAATTACTTTATTTTTTATGTGATCACCTTAAGTTGAGATAGCAAATGAGTTTTCTATTTTTTTTCGTTTTATTTTGATTCAGTCATTCCAGTTCCAGTTAATCAGCAGGTAGTATATATAATTCACAATAAGTCATTATCCAAAGGATACCCAACTCTTTAGTTTGAGATTCTCTGTACATGGAGTCAAATAATATCTACATAGAATACTGTGGAAAAGTTTAGTTTTATATTTTGAAATACAAGGTATATTTATGATACTTTGTTAGAAGCTTTGCAAAAGTGATATTTTCTTGAAGAATATATTTCAAAGTACAAAAATCTGAAAGGGATTGTTAATGTGTCAATTAAAAGAATTCTGTTTACATTCTATGGATAGTGACTAAGAATTCCTAAAAGCATGATTTTATTATTATCATTATTTTTTAATCAGTGACAGGAAGCAACATTGTTTCATACGTGGGGACAATAGAACATATAAATGGAAGGTTTTAATCAACATGTAGATTTCTTTTCCTTTTAAAATGTAATTTTTTCCCTAATGGTAAAAGACAATATGCTTGAAATGTATTATATCACTGATCTTCCCTTTATATTAAAAAAGTCACAGATGGTGCTTGAATTAAGAAAAAGACATGCCATATATTTATAGCAACTAATATGTGTTGGACAATCTTAAATTTGAATACTTTAACCAGTGGTTAAGTCATGTATTAAGACAATATATGGTTTTGGAAACATGGATGCTGGGGCAATAATAGAGAAATCATTGAGTCCTGATGCATTGGTTCAGGTGCTCTCATTCAGGACTAATTGCTGAGTGTTTGGGGATGGTTATATAGTTTAATAGAAAAGCATGTGTTTTATACTTACACAAAATAGGCTGCTTACAAATTTTACCTGCCTATCTTTAGAAAAGCACATTTTAAAAGCTTCCTCAACAATTATCTTTTTATCTGTAAATTCTAGAAAATTACCTTACTTCATGAGATTTAAGGATAAAATGAAATAATGCAGATAAACCCTGTGGCTCAAAGGCTGGCAAATAGTAAATATTTAACGCTTCGATATTCCATGCTTCAGTTTTTCTTTTCCAAAATAGAGACATAATACCTATTGTGCAGCACTGTTGCCTAGTGCTTAAGAACATGAAATTTGAGTTGAGAAAATCTGGGTTTAAAACTCAGCTATGCCACTACAAAGCTGTGTAACTTTGAACAAGTTATTGAGTGAACTGATGTTTCAGCTTTTGCCTAAGAATTCATCTCTAATCTACTACATGGTTTCAGCTTCAGCCTTAGACTATGAATAGCCAATTAGCTAATTGCCAATTGCAATGTCACTTCTGCTATTCTTGAATTTGCACATGATAAAGTAAGTTGCCATTATATGTAGTTAACATAACAATATTACATAAATAAGTGAGGTATACCTTTTAGATGCATTGCTGGTTTATATGACAGTTTGAATTATTATTTAGGAAATATTCACTTCTTTCCCCTCCCATATGTATGAAATATATTTCCCCTTCCTTCAGCCTTGGGCTTGGCCCTGTGATATACTTTACACAATAGAATGTAGGTGTTTGTGATATAAGCAAAGGCCTGGAATGCCCTTGTGCAATAGACTTGCCATCTTCCACCTCTACTGTTGTCATAAGAACAGCTTCCTGTAAGCAGCTGCTGCTACATCAGCTTGGGCCCAGAATGCCCACCTGCAGAGTAGACTTGAGCCCAACCTGCAGTGAGGAGCCATGTCCAGTTAATCCTACAGCTTGAGTCACCAGCCTAGACCAGCTGACCTTCAGCAGACCTATAAGCATATAAGCAAGAATAAATAGTTGTAGTTTTTAAGCTACTAAATCTTGAAGTGGTTAGTTATGTAGCATAGCTGTCTAACACAGCTTACGAATAAGCACTTTTAAATATAAGTAAGCATTTTAGACTTAACTTGAAGTAAAATTTTTCTTAAGACCTTTATATCATAAAATTCTATTATCTAGTTGATGTATAAATGTTCTACATTAATTAACAATGATTATGAAAGCTGTTGATTTTATATACAGAAATAATTTTTAGAATGTTCAAATATTTCTTCTTTTCTTTCTTTTTTTTTTTCTTTGACAAAGTCTTTCTCTGTCACTCATGCTGGAGTGCAGTGGTGTGACATCGGCTCATTGCAACCTTCATCTCCTGGGTTCAAGCAATTCTCCTGCCTCAGCCTCTTGTGTAGCTGGGATTACAAGCATACATCACTATGCCCAGCTATTTTTTTTTATTATTATTAGAGACAGGGTTTCACCATGTTGGCCAGGCTGATCTCGAACTCTCAACCTCAGGTGATCCACCTACCTTCGTCCCCCAAAATGCTGGGATTACAGGCATGAGCCACAGCACCCAGCTAGAACATTTAAATATTTCAATAGGGAAACACTGGGATAATTTAAGAAAAATTGTATATATACTTCAATTCATCAAATGCTTATGAAAGTTAAAACAACAATACAAATTCAAAGAATAGAGATTAGATTATATCATAATTCTGGTCTGTGTAGAATTGTTTGATGCACTAGCATTTCATATGTTAAATGAGTAACAGAAAACTGTTTATGTTTGAATTACTTAATTCTAGAAAAGTTACCTGAATAAGTGAACATAGTAATCTTCCAATGACTTGAGCTTTGATAAAGATTTCTGGCTGGGCGCAGTGGCTCATGCCTGTAATCCCAGCACTTTGGGAGGCTGAGGCAGGAGGATTGCTTGAGCCCAGGAGCTCTAGGCCAGCCTGGGAAATATAGTGAGACCTTGTCTCCGCAAAATATTTAAAACTTTGCTATGGATGGTGGTGCATGCTTGTAGTCCCAGATACTTGGGAGGCTGAGGTGGAAGGACAGCTTCAGCTGGGGAGGCAGAGATTGCAGTGAGCTGTGATCATACCACTGAGCTCCAGCTTGGGCAACAGAGTGAGACCCTGTCTCAAAAAAAAAAAAAGATTTCTATAAAATCTTATGAATTTTTTATCATCATTATACCTTCATAATCACTGTATCAGGATAATTTGGTTGAAACTTAGTTTGAAACTAACAGGAACAGAATCTGGCCATTGAAGCAAAATAATATTAATTGGAAGGATACTGGCCAGCTGGCAGGCTAGTCAGGGCATTCTGGTCCAAGGATGGAAGGAGCACTAGCAGTTCAAGGTGGTGGCAAAGATCTAGGGAGAGGATTTCCTCACTAATCTGGCCTTAAAATGAATGAACTCAAACCTTCTCTGTCTTATTGCTACTTTTCTCAAGACTGAATTTCCAGGAAGTAAGCATCTGAATATCATATCCAGGAGAGGACAGAGAACAACTGGGGACTATTGGGAAACGCTCATTTCCACTAAAGATATCAGGAACTTATTGCCAGAGAATGTGAAATGGATACCAGTCAGCCAAAGAACACCTCACTATTAATTTATTATTATTGTTATGAATATTACTTACATCATCATTTTTATTCTCCATTGCTGGAAGTCTGAAGGAGATCTATACCTGAGACATTTCTCAAGAGTATGATATGAGAATTTAGAGCCAGGATGGAATTTGTGGCTGTGCATGAGTTAAACAATGAGATGTCTCTGGGCAGAAGTAGAAATATTTCTGATATGAACCAATCTGGGACACCTATTCATGTGGGATAGAACATTGAGAGGATTGTTTTTCCTAACAGAGAACTGCTTGTCAATTTATAAACTTGGGTGTCCCAAGAGGATTTGAGAACTTCCTCCAAGGTTTCCAACAGATGAGAAGATTCTCCTTTTTGTCTTGTTGAGTGAGGTCTGTTTCACCAAACATTTTAATTATAATAATTTTTATTTAAAACAATTATATATGGAACACTTCATGAATTTGTGTGTCATCCTTGCACAGGGGCCATGCTAATATTCTCTTTGTCATTCCAATTTTAGCATATGTGCTGCTGAAGCCAGCACTCACCAAACATTTTGCCTTGTTCATAGCCAACATCTGCTTATTAGTATCTTAGTCTTCTCAATACTTTTAAAAAGTCACTTCAATTTTTTGATCTTTGTTATTTACTTAGGAGTTAGTCGCTATGGTCTATGTACTTCATATCTGGCTGTAAACAGACAGGATAGAGGGGTGCTTATGTTTCGAGCTTAATTGGGAGAGTAGATAAATAGTTACAGAAATAATCATGGCTTTGATCAAAATGCTCTGAAGGAGACATGTAGGATGTAATGACAGTGTGTATACAGTGGGAGACTAACTTAAACATGAGGGTCAGGATGGCTTCCCTCAGGATTAGAGTTTGAACTGAGACATAAAGTTTGGGTAGGAGTTAGGTTAAGAGAAGTCGGATGGAGGGAGTATGGGTTTGGGGCAGAATCAAGAATTAAGGGCAGAGGTGGAAAGTAGCTCAGCATGCTGGAGAAATCTTGAGACCAGTGTTTCTGGATTGCAGTGAGGGGAAGAGATTGGTGAGAGAGAAGATTCTCCTTTCTTTTCCAATGCTAAGGCCAACAACTTTTAATATTTGAAGATGTTTCATCTTATCAAATGTGCTAATGTTGACAATCTTTTAGGAAGCAGGTGGAAGAAATAAGTAGAAACATTGCAAGAAGAGAACATTGGCTATTTTTGGTGCATGCTCCATGAAAGCACTGAAAAACCACAATTCTGCCTGTCTCATTTGACTTCACCTCTCAAGCTGTGGTGACCAAGCAGAGATGCAAACAGTATCTAATGTTTGAGTCATCTTCAGCCTTTCAAAATCCATTTGAAGACTGGTCATTTTTTTCCCTCTGTTAGGTGCTTGGAAAATGTTCAGAAGAACAAATCAGGCATGCAGTGAATGCTGTGTGTGCACACATTCCCTCTGGCCTGATGTTTCCAGTTCAGTGGGCCAGCTCTCACTTGTCATATTGAGTCCTTTATTACAACAAAATATTATTTTAAAGCTGCACTAACAGTAATTAGAAGCAATTGAGTTTTATCAACTAACACAAACTGTGGGATTTGAAACTTGGATTTTAGCTGGTATTTTAATGAAGTGTGTGTTAACAACACCAAATCTTCTGTCAGGGCAGCAGCTGAGTTGCATATACAGACCTTTGATGGGGGACCATGTGTTAACGCTCAGAGGCGTCAGGCTCATATGGGACTCTGCACATCCATACCTCACAGATCTGTCTCCCAGTCTCATTTTTATTTTCTCCTTCTCCTAATGAAAATTCTCATAGTCCTCACATTTGTTCTGATAAAAATTTGGAATTAAACATGGTTATTCCCATGTGCACATATTAATAATACATATTTTGATGTGAGTAATGATGACTTACATTTTCTCTTTGCTCAACTGCCTCATTTCAGCCTAAGATGTTAAAAGTACACGTAGTCCAGAGTGTTCAAACTTATTTAGTGAGAGACAGGAGGTAAAGGAGAAAGAAAGAATCATATAAAGAAGGAGAAGGATGCTCTCTAATTTTCAGTAAACAGTGGAATAAATATCTGGAGGAAGCAGAATGGTTTCTCTTTTTAAAAGACAACCTTCCAAGCCTTGGCCAAAGGCCTTTTCAGTTGAACATTTTCAAAGAATAACCTGCAATTTACTAAAGAAGCTCACACAACTAAAGCCAAGACCATCATGGCACAATGGAGCCTTTTAAAGTATGAAAGCTGTGCTTCTATCAGGACAAAACCTACACTAGAGAAATATAAGCTTTGCAGACAGATTTTACCAAATCAGCACGCAATTCAAACTAAAATCTGGTACTTTTAACTTTCTATCTGTTCTTCCTATTTTGACCAATGCCAGAAGTAGGTGTTATTCACCTAAAGAAGATAACAAAGTGATATGGTTTGGCTGTTTCCACCCCCAAATCATCTTGATTGTAGTTCCCATAATCCCCACGTCATGGGAAGGACCCAGTGGGAAGTGATTCGATCATACTGTTCTCATGATAGTGAGTGAGGCTCATGAGATCTGATGGTTTCAAAAGCATCTGGCATTTCCCCTGCTTGCACTCATTTTCTCTCCTCCTGCCCTGTGAAGAGGTGCCTTCTGCCATGATTGTAAGTTTCTGAGGCCTCCCCAGGCATTCAGAACTGTGAGTCAATTAAACCTCTTTCCTTCATAAATTACCTGGTTTCGGGCAGTTCTTTATAGCAGCATGAAGATGGGCTGATACAGTTTTTGGTACTGAGGTGGTGGGATGCTGCTGTTAAGAATACCCAAAAATGTGTAAGCAACTTTGTAGCTGGTAACAGCTTCAACAGGTTGCAACAGTTTGAAGGGCTCAGAAGAAGACGGGAAAAATGTGGGAAAGTTTGGAACTTCTTAGAGACTTGGAGGGTACAGAAGATAGGAAGATGTGGGAAAATTTGGAACTTCCTAGAAACTTGCTGAATGGCTTAGACCAAAATGCTGACAGTGATATGGACAATGAAATCCAGGCTGAGGTGGTCTCAGATGGAGATGCAAAACTTGTTGGAACCGGGATGAAGGTGCTCTTGCTATGCTTTGGCAAAAGGACTAGCAGTGTTTTGCCCCTGCCCTGGAGATGTCTGGAACTTTGAACTTAAGAGAGATGATTTAAGGTATCTGACAGAAGAACTTTCTAAGCAGCAAAGTGTTCAAGAGGAAGCAGAGCATAAAAGTTTGGAACATTTGCAGCCTGAGGATGCAATACAAATGAAAACCCTGGGCCAGGTGTGGTGGCTCACACCTGTAATCCCAGCACAATGGGAGTCCGAGGTGGGCTGAGCACCTAAGATCAGGAGTTCAAGACCAGCCTGGCCAACGTAGTGAAACTCCATCCCTACTAAAAATACAAAGTTAGCGGGACGTGGTGGCACACACCTGTAATCCCTGCTACTTGGGAGACTGAGGCAGGAGAATTGCTTGAACCTGAGAGGTGGAGGTTGCAATGAGCTGAGATCATGCCATTGCACTACGGCCTGGGCAACAAGAGCAAAACTCCATCTCAAGAAAAAAAAAAAACAAGAGAAATAGAAATGAAAATCCCATTTTCTGGGGAGAAATTCAAGCAGGCTGCATAAATTTGCATAAGTAACACGGAGCTAAATGTTAATCACCAAGACCATGGGGAAAATGTCTCCAGGGCATGTCAGAGACCTTTGCAGCATCTCCTCCCACCACAGGACCAAAGGTCTAGAAGGGAAAAATGGTTTTGTGGGCCAGGCCCAGGGTCCCCTTGCTCTGTGCAGCCTCAGGACACGGAGTGTCCCAGCTTCCTCGGCTCTAGCTGTGGCTAAAAGGAACCAAAGTAAAGTTCAGGCTATTACTTCAGAGGGTGCAAGCCCTAAGCCTTGGTGACTTACACTTGGTATTGAGCCTCTGGGTGGACAAAAATCAAGAATTGAGGTTTGGGAACCTCTGCCTAGATTTCAGAGGATGCATGGAAATGCCTGGATGTCCAGGCAAAAGTTTTCTGCAGGGGTGGAACCCTCACAGACAACCTCTGCTAGGGCAGTGCAGGAAGGAAATGTGGGATTGGAGCCTCCACACGGAGTCCCCACTGGGGAACTGCCTAGTGGAGCTATGAGAAGAGGGCCACCATTCTCTAGATCCCAGAAGAGTAGATACACTGACAGCTTGCCTCGTATGCCTGGAAAAGCTGGAGGCACTCAATGCCTGCCTGTGGAAACAGCTTGGAGGGGGGCTGTATCCTGCAAAACCACAGGGGTGGAGCTACCCAAGACTATGGGAGCCCACCTCTTGCATCAGTGTGACCTGGAGGTGAGACATGGAGTTAAAAGAAATCATTTTGGAGCTTTAAGATTTAATGACTGCCTTGTTGGATTTCAGACTTGCATGGGGCCTGTAGCCCCTTTTTTTTTAACCAATTTCTCCCTTTTGGAAAGGGTGTATTTATCCAATGTCTGTACCCTCATTGTATCTTGGAAGGAACTAACTTGTGTTTGATTTTATTGGCTCATATGCAGAAGGGACTTGCCTCATCTCAGATGAGATTTTTGTCTTGGACTTCTGAGTTAATGCTGGACTGAGTTAAGACTTTGTGGGATTGTTTTAAAGGCATGATTGTGTTCTGAAATGTGAGGACATGATATTTGGGAGGAGCCAGGGTGGAATGATTTGGTTTGGTGGTGTCCCCACCCAAATATCATTTTGAATTATAGTTCTCATAATCCCCTCATGTTGTGGGAGAGAACTGCTGGGAAGTGATTGTCTCATGGGGGTGGTTTCCCTCATCCTATTCTTATGATAGTGACTGAGGCTCATGAGACCTGATGGTTTTATAAGCATCTGGCATTTCCCCTGCTTGCAGTCATTCTCTCTCCTGCTGCCCTGTGAAGAGGTACCTTCTTCCATGATTGTGTGTTTCCTGAGGCCTCCCAGCCATGTGTAACTGTGAGTCAATTAAAACACTTTTCTTCATAAATTACCCAGTCTTGGGTATTTCTTCACAGCAACATGAGAACAGACTCATATACACAGTTATTCCATTTCTAGTGGGTTTTATCCTGGCAAGAGAAATGGCCCAGGATAAAATCTGGAATTTTATGCCCATGCTTATACAATCTGGAAGTGTGAGGGTATTAATACCCAGGGGGTCACCCTCAACCAACAAAGAATGGGAGCTGGTGAATGCATGCTTCCTTCTTTCTCCATTTGGGCTATTTCAAACACATTTTATAAGAATTGTCAGGTGGTCCCATGAAACTGAGAACCTGTAACCTGTAGTGTTGGCTAGTATAATAATGCATTCTTGTGTATACTTTTATTTCTTCCTTGTTTATTCATTCTGATACATCTGATCCCTAATATCATATTCTTAATAAATTACCTATCTCAGGCTCTCCTTTCAGAGAATGTCAGTTGAGACCAAGAGTTCCCAGAAAGCAGACCTTTACGATGGGATTTCAGAGCTGGATCCTCCACTTGTCAAATTATAGCAAAAATCCCATTGCTGATTTTAAGTGAGTGGCAATAATATAACCCCTAGCATATTGCAGCACCACAATTACTAAGATATCCACCTATAGTGGGTTGAAGTAAGGTACAGGCTTGTTTTAGGCTGTAGCATTTGAGTGGTATAGAGGTTATGGGGCCATGGTAATTATAATAGTTATCTAGTTGGTTGGCATCTATTAACTCCTTTATAAATCTTGAAAAAAGGAAATACTAGGCATGATATGAAAATGAAAAGGTTTCTATGCCAATAATTAAAGAGACCCTTATCTCCTTCTGCCATGGAAAATCACATCCAGGATCATTAATGATTGTAAGGGTGGCTGAACTGCAAAGAACACTGAATACACAGTCTTGATAAGTCTCATATGACAAAGTCAGAGCCCTAAGAGTAAATAAGTGTGATTTTGAGCTCTCATTAGTGAATATTTGCACAGTGAAAATCTTAAACCCCTTAGATTCCTTTAATTCTTCAGTCTGGCAGAATTAGACTTCCCTCTTATAAGAAGATAACAGATTCCTCTTTCCTGGAGACCTTGAAAAGAACTCATCTGAGGCAAGTGTCTTGTAAGATATCCTTGGCACTGCTCTGGAACTCCCTTCACTTCCCTTATTGCCTCCAGACTGATAACAAGGGTCCAGGTTTTGGCACAGCTCAAAGTAGAGAAATACTGTCCCAACTCTGAGGACTGAGCTTAAACACCAAAAGACCTTCCCATTCTGGCTAATGATTATGGACAGAAACATGATAACATTGGTGGGAATGGATATCTTGTTGGACTAGGGTAGTGGGGGAAGGGACTAGAATTTAAGGCTGACAAGAGGAAAATGTGTTGACATTGGAGCACTCACCCATGACTTGAGGTTCAGGGTACTGGCAAGGACGCCTGGAATTGATCCTAATATGATCCTGTAATGGCTCCTTGGCCCTGAGACATGGTGATGAAGTGGGGACACTGGAACTCCCTTGGCAGAGTGTTGTGGAAGGGGTCAAAGTCCCACGAAAGGTGGTGGTGTTAGGAAAGGTTGATTCTGCAAGAACGGATCCTACTGCTTGATTCTGTTTCTTGGAAGGCTGTGGAAGATATTACCTTCCCTGAGGCAGTATGAATTCACTGGTAAGAGAGCCTATAGCATCTTTGAGAAGCTCAATTGTAATTTTATTTGCAGGCTGTGTTGACAATAAGATGTTACCACGAAATGGAGCTCCTGGAATTTCATCTTCCAGGATTCCAGAATGGCAGAAGCCAGATGATAACATTTAATCATCTTAAGCATGACTATTTATCCTAACAGGCAGTAAAGCCAGAGTGGCTAGCAAGATACCAGAACCCACAGAGATCTGTGCTGGAAGATCATGGCAGATAAGCTGTTAGATGCTAGGGTGTCAATGAACTTTTAAAATCAAAACTAATTGATAACTGGTGATTCAAATCCTGACATCACCCACTAGAATGGGAAATTGCAGACCTCACCATTGGACCTTGGACCATGGGTATTTATAGTTTTCCCTTGGCAAATTCTCATCTGCAGCTTTTTCCTTCAACAATTGAAAATCATGAAGGGAGGTGCTTTTCATGGGCTCTAATAGGTTGGATCAACTACAGGATACTCCCAGTAATTCATACAGAGTAGGTTGAAAAGTTAACAGTATCAGTGTTATTGGGGTGTTTATTAGAAATTCAGAATCTACATTTTAATAAGATTCTCTAAGGTTATTCAAGATTGAGAAGCATTGCCTTAGTGAGCTTAGCTCTACCTAATGGAGAAAGGGAGAGGGAGGTGGAAGGTGGGCAGGGACAGAGAAAGGGAGAGAATGAGAAATTGACTGAGTAGGTGGAAAGAGATATTTCTGCCATTGTAGGGTGTGGACTGTGGGGTGTGAGATGACACTGGAGAGATAGTATAGATGTGGCTCTGGATGATTTCAAATAAGGAATTAGAGTGACTCAGACAGCAAAAGGCACTAACAGAAAATTCACCAATTTATGCACAGAAAAAGAAAGAAAATGTAATGTTTAATATTCTTTGAAAAAATTAAAAAACTCCAGTTTAGAAAGTAATAAAATACTTTGTGTGTGTGTGTGTGTGGTGTCATTTATTTATTTATTATTAAAAAAAATAATTGAGATAGAGTCTCACTCTGTCGCTTGGGCTGGAATGCAGTGGCATGATCACAGCTCACCGCAGCCTTGAACTCTCAGCCTCAATCAATCCTCCCACCTCAGCCTCTTGAATATCTGGGACTACAGGCATGAGCAATCATGCCAGTTCATTTTTTGCATGTTTTGTGGAGACATGATTTCATCATGTTTCCCAGGCTGGTCTCAAACTCCTGAGTTCAGACATTCCACCGCCTTGACCTCCCAAAGTGCTGGGATTACAGGCATGGGCCACCAGGCCTGGCCAGAGATATCATATTTTAACTTATTAAATAAGTTCAAGCTAAAAAAAAAAGATTCTCTTTGTAGGCAAAGGCTTGGTAAGAAAGTTACTTCTTCATTACTTGTGGGACATAAATTATTATTATATACATGGAAAAGTTTTATAATATGCATTAAGAATCTTAACTGTGTTTAGATCCTTTGCCCTTCATATCTAAGAATCTTTCCTAAAGCAATTAAACAAAATAGGAATAAGGATTTTTATGGACAAGTTATTATCATTGATAACTTTTATTGAATACTTGCTATGTACCAAGCAATGTACTAAACTCTTTACAGGGATTATTTAATTCAATCTTCACAACATTGAGGCTCAGAAGGTTATATTAATTTTCTAAATTTACAAAGCTAGCAAGTCACAAGACATACAGGTCAACATAGTTCTCTTAAAGATGTTAAGATTCTGTTCTACACAAACAACAAAATATTATGCAGCTGTTTAAAATAATATTTATAAAAACTTTGATATAAGGTTAAGTTTTTAAAAAGAATGCAAAATAGTATGTTCTCAAATGTGCAAAAAATATAAAGAAAAAATACAGGCAGGACATGTTGCACATTATTAACAGAGTTGTTCATCAATGATTGTTCTATATTTTTCAAATATTTTTGCCCAAGCTTGCATTATTTTTACAAGGAAAAAAATCTTTTAAAAATATCAGCCAGGTATGATTGTGCTTTTTTCTCTTTTTTCTTCTAAAAGTCAGAGATAGATGTCAGTCCAGTGGTTATAAGAAACATATATAATTACATAGTTGTGCTGATCAAATTAAGTTGCTTCTGAGATGAAGGACATAAATTGAATTTATCATAGATTCCATGGTAGATCTTAATTTATCATGGAGCCAGGCATACCACCACCACTCATTGGGGAGATGTGTGGATTATTCAGCCTATAACCATTACCATTATTGACCAAATGAACCAAAGCTCATACCCTAAGGATGATAGGTGGATTGGCTAGGATATGAGCTAATTCTCTGCTCACCATTATCAAGCAGCAAAGGGTATACAGGCTGAGTATCCCCTATCCAAAATATTTATGACCAGAAGTGTTTTGGATTTCACATATTTTCAGAGTTTGGAATATTTGCATATACTGCTTGCGCGTCCTAAATCTGAAAATCCAAAAGTTGAAATGTTCCAATGAGCATTTCCCTTGAGTGTCATGTTGGTGCTTAAAAAATTTTGAATTTGGGGGCATGATGGGTTTTGGATTTTTGGATTTGGGATGGCTCAACCTGTATTGGTTTTACGTATCCTCATGACTTTAAATTTACCCAAGCCAGTCTCTGACCTCACTGATTTTTCAAAATCTTTTAAAAGTCTTCCCTTCTCTCTCTTATGTTTTTTCTCTCTCCTTTCCTTCTGTCCCTCCTTCCTTTCTCCCCCTTTTTTTTCTTTTCTCCTGTTCAGCCGGTGAAATTCTCTGCAAAAGCTTCTACTCACCAAGTTGCATTACTCAGCTGAAACAAAACTTGAGAAAATTCTGTCAGATGAAGTCCCTGTAGAGAGAAAAAATATCTGACAAAAATGAGGATTTAGAACAGAAGGATTACCTAAATGTGATGTATCTGATTTCAGCACCATCACAGGGCTGTATTATTTAAGTGGGGTGCTTTTATTTATTTATTTTTTTCTGTTCCCAATAAAATTATCATAGCCTTTCATGGAGCACTTCAGAGGCCGTTAACTTCTCCCTCATTTACACACAGCTTCTCTCTCTTTCTTTCGTATTTTGCATCACTTAACCCAGTGGAGTGTTTTCAGACAAAGGCTGCCTAAAAGCTGGGGCCCACATTGTGGCTCTGTGGCATTCATGGGCTGTATTGTTTTTGAAGGCCATCTGCCTGTCATTTGTTTGCTGATTGAGTTAGTGCACCTAATAATATTTTTTTTATTGGACTGTGCTAGCCAATGAAAAGGAAATTATACACTCAACAGATGGATCACAAACCTTTCTACCTTAGTGCATCTTCTCCTCAAGTTATTTAAAAGCAATCATGAAAGCAGATTATAAGCAGAAAAATAGCCTTTTTCTAAATGGGTTTTGCAGTGGTTACTGGTTGTGGTGCTAAACGCAGTGGTATCAGATTTTCCCCTCTTTGGTGTGTAGGTTTTTCTTCTAAGAACAATTTGAACAATGAGGGATATGGAAGTAAAGAGAAGAAAATCAGCTGGTGATTATGATGGCCAGAATGCAGGAAACCACATTTTTAGGAAGTAGCTGACATCATAAGAGCTGGATATAACATGTGTCCATCGGAGGTGAAGGAGGTATCAGAAACAAACCACACCTTGTGTCAAAAGTACTTGGTAGTCTCATTTTGCCTTCAGTTTGTGAGCAGACAAAGTAGGGCAGCAAAGTCTATCTCTCTCACGCACACGTACGCACACACACACACACACACACGCACACACATACTCCAAATATCCTTACTTTATATAGGAAGAACAAGGGTGAAACTGTGAGGTTGTCAGTACTAGACACCATGCAAATTAACAGCAAGACCCAAATATCCTTCACTTGACATTGATTCTCCCTGAGATGTTTGCTCCTTTCTTAAACCAGTAGTTTCCTATCCTTGGAAATTCTTCCTGTCCTTGCACCATAAAAATTTGCCTCACCTTTAAAGAGGAAGTAAACCTCTCTGACCAGAATGCCATTAAATAAGTCTGAAGTACACGCAAAGGGAATTAGATCAAATCTCTTTTGGAGGTATCATGACGTGTCGGATTATTCTATATGACCCTAAACAACTAAGCTGCACTGCCTACTGGGAACATAAACTACAGTGACAGATTTTTAAGTTTTGCAGGCATAGAATTAATTTTTGAACACTTGTCTTAGGGGAGAAAGCATATATTATGAAGCCTGGCTTATTCTGCATTGGAAACAAACAGATTCTGCTTTTATGAGTTAAGAAAAACAAACACAGAAACAAACTGGCAAGCATAGTAACTCCTTTGTGAATCACTCTTGTAATTACATGTTTTAATTACTAGCTCAATTATTTCCTTTGCCATAGTTGTTGGCTCCTTGCTTCATCCTGACTTCAAGCCTCAAATAGACTTTTAGTAGCATAGTGACTCTAATTTTGGTATACGGATACTGATGTGTATTGCTGAGGGTGGTCGGGTAGAAGTGATGGCAGTGTAGGTATGAGTGGATGATATGGTCCCCATCCAAATCCCATCTTTAATTGTAATCCCCATAATTCCCATAATTTCCCTGTGTCAAGGGAGAGACCAGGTGGAGGTAATTGAATCGTGGGGACGGTTTTCCCCATGCTGTTCTTGTGATAGTGAGTTCTCATGAGATCTGATGATTTTATGAGAGGTTCTTCCCCTTTTGCTCAGCACTTCTTCTTGCCACCTTGTGAAGAAGGTGCCTTGCTTCCTCTTCACCTTCTGCTATGATTGTAAGTTTCCTGAGCTTTCCCCAGCCATGCAGAACTGTGAGTCAATTAAACCTTTTTCCTTTAATTACCCAGTCTTGGGCAACTCTTTATAGAAGTGTGAAAACAGGCTAATACAAGGGGGGAGCTTTTCAGGGAGATGGGATCACTGGTAGCATGGATAGGAAGACCAGGTGAGGCCAAGAACCTCCCATTACTCAACATTACATGTCTTTGATATCTTTTTCAATTGAAGAATATCAATAAAATATTTAATACTACGCTGGCTTTGTTCAGCATTCTGAATTTAGATTAGTAATTTTCCTAGAGCTTGTCTGATACTGAAGTTCTTCAGAGATTTTGTTTCTCCCTTTAGCGATTACTGGTCATTCTGAGGAGTTGCCACTGTGATGGGCAACTTGGGAGCTGTGTGTCTCTTTTGCTGGTGGAGAAGGAGTATCGGGGGATTTGTCCCTGTGATTCTTGGTCACTGTCATTCTCAGGGTCAGATGAGCTCCATTTTAGCCAAATGTTTATCCAGGTGCAGCCTTATTGAATGAGGTACAACTCTTCAAATAAGTTCAGGAGAGCTCTCCTGTTTTTACATATCTTCTTGCAACCCATTGATGCTTGAATCCTTGTAACTGAGATTTATTCTCTAGTCACTTTTGTCTTAGGTTAAAATGCATATTTCTGGGAGTGTTTTCACCTGAAGCCTTATCAGTTCTTTGTGCTTAGATATGAATGAGTTTTTGGACACATCCCTGAATTTTATCAGGGGGTTGGATGATTTCCTAAGTATCCTGGAAGCCTTTTAAAAACAGGAAATAGCTTTAGGAAGGGGAACAAGCAATGGGCCAGGAATGGAAAGGTGCTAAGACTGAGCAGACAATTTTAAAGCCTGCTCTCCATTTCTTATGACTTTTTAACTCCAATCCAATGGCTTTTGAGGACCTACTGGCAAATCAGCCCAGAAGAACATTTTGACCACAATCACTCAATCATTGACACCTTCTGAATTGGTTATGATGTTCTTTCTTTACAAAATCTGCATCCTGACCTAATTATACTGGCAGGTGACTCAAATACAGGTGTAGCCAGAAAGAAAAGCAAACACAATAAAATCCCCACCCCTTCTGACATCTCTCCCTAGGTCCCTGCCACCCCCTCAGTGTTGCTCTCTGCCACATCCTCTCACAGGCATTTAACAGTCATCTCACTCCATGCCATTTCGATAGGACTTATCAAGTTAGGAGCCCGCTTCCCTCTCCATCTCACATCTGGCTCTCCTTTTCAGCTTGATGTTGCAGGGATTTAATTCTGAGCAGGATTTAAATAAAATCAGAATCTGTCTGTGCCAGACGGACGTGTTTGCACAGAAATGGAATTCGTCAGCTGGGTTAGTTGCTAGTTAGTCCCATTTCTATCTCTTGTTGGGACCCAGGAAAATGCTATGCTAACCTGGTCCCCCAATCATTCTTTCCCTCTTCAGGGTGAGAAATTGGGAGATGGTGTCACTGGTGGGAGGGAAGAACAAAGCTTCTCTTTCCCTATGGAATTGGGTCACTAACATAAATATTTTGCTCTTAAGACATTTCTACTTTTCAGACAAAAAGAAGTGTTTCAAGGTTACCTTAAAAATTAATGGTAGCACCAGTCTTAGGGCACATTTGTTGGCAAGGAAGCAAGCCCCACATAATAAAAGCTTAAGCAAAGGGAGTTTTATTAAAAGAATAGTGGGAACCATACAGTGTAAAAAATACACGTAGGGCTCAGTAAAGGTGGAAATTGCCAGGCAGCCACTTTCTAGCTCTCTTACTCTGCTTTTCTATGCAATATTGTTTTCAATTTCATCTCTACAAACTTGCTTCTTTGCAGGTTTCTAATTTCAGTTCCCCATAATTTTGTCTTGTGCATGACCTCGGCTTTTCTTGCTATACATTCTGGCTCACTCTGACTCTGTCCTTGACTTACCATAATACCTGGCTCAGCCAGGTAATTAGCACTTATTATATGGCCCCATCGCACAACTTGAGCTAGTGCTAATCTCTCCCACTGCTAAAAAGGAAGAGAATCTCTCATACCGCATGAGTTTTTCTTGGTAGAAAGAAGGGAGTCAGCAAAGTTCTCTGTATGAATCCAAGTATTATTGCAAGGATTCTGGTGTACTCAGCCATTTTTTTTTTAAGGTAGTGTGAAAATCCAAGGACATGGATAATAACCACATTCTTTCAGAAACAAATGACTGGATTTATTTTACTCTTATAACAACCAGGCAGTGGTAAAGTAAACCTCAGGCAAATAAAAGAAAACAAATTTTCAACGTCCATAGCGACATAGACATGAAGCTATACTCAACAACATCAGACCCAAGAAACCTCGTACCTTTTACAATAACACACACACTTAAATGTTTTAAGAGAAAGGGCTAAAATAAACATTAATTTAAGTGAATCTATTTTTTCTCCACAAAAGTTGGAGGTACAAAAGTCATAATAAAATGAAAGCAAAAGGACATTAACAAAAATACAAAGATAAATATGAAAAATAAGGAATTTCATTATTTTTGTTAAAGGGTGAAGGTAAGAGAGAAGAAAAGATCTCTTTTGGCCTGAAGCCATGGAACTTAAGATAAAGCCTTTCTTTTGCAGAAAAGAAACGTTCATTAACCAAGAAAAATGTCACCCACATCTGAAATAAGAGCAGCCCAACCATGTTTATCTTTGACTTGAGATGTTGACACCGGCATTCACATGTTAACCCAGTGCCCTTAACAAAATAGAGAACACTTTATTCACTTTGTTCCTACTTCTATCTTGGATTAGCCCCATTTTCTATCTTTGGTAAACTTGAATTAAAGAAAAATCATGCAGAAATTTAACGAGAGTTATGAGTACCTTTTACAAGACCAAAATCCATTAAGAAAATGCTGATCTGGAAGCCCTGGAAAGCTTTAGGACCCTAAAACTATTCCAACAGCATCTGTATATTATACTTTAAACACTAAAGGGTCTAAGAAGTTATTGGGAGATAAAAACAAATGTTCAGAACAGCTCTCAGCTTATAATATTGATGTCAACAATTAATAAAATAAATATACATGCCAGTCTACCCAGGAAATAGAATATGAACCAAATATGCTAAAAATTAGGGAATACATCTTATTCTGAATCTATGGGCATGTTTATAGAGCAAGCTCAAAATTTTTTCAAATTTTTAAGTCCACAAAAGTAAGCAGTGCTGTCATAGAACCTGAAACCATTGATGTTTTAAGAAACGAGGTGTTTCTTACTGCTAAGTTAGCATAGATTTCAGGCCAAAATCAAGACAATTTGCTTTCTTCCCCTGCATGCATGTGACTTCCAACATTCCTGTTAATTCTTTTTTGGCTTTCATTTAGAAGTTTTTAGAAGAAAGCTGGCTGTGGGCTAAGTCAGTTCATCCAGCCACTCGCAAAAGGCTAGGTGTTCTAGAATGCATCCAATGTGACTAAAGTTCCCAGATTTATTGTTCAAAATATGTCGCATGCATAAGCAGATGCTAAATAATAGACCTTTTAGTATTTTAAACCAATTAGCTCCATTTGCCTTACAAATCTGACTAATTTTCAAAAGTCTTTTTATGCAGATGACAGTTTATTCTTTACATTTCATATAAGAAAGAATGTGTTCAGGTGGCCTCACCAAAAAGATGAAGGGATACTGTGGAAAACAAGTTTTGATTTCTGGATTTAGCTATACACAACTTCCGTGACACACTGTTAACCTCCAGCAAATAAGTAGAAAACCCTTCAATCATGAACCCAAAACATCAGGAATGTGATTCAGCATTAGGCAGCTTCAGCATAAATTCAGATTCTCTCCCACTCCCACCATTTTGTGGTCCTATAGGGGATGCAAATGTTTTTTGGAAGAGCCAGGTGGCTATTTTCAAGCTTGTGCGATCTAACAGAGAGAGCTCCAAGTTATTAGTTATGAATTGAATACATCAGTGATTCTTTTTCAGACTGTGTATTATTTCACATATTGGCACCTCAGTGTCCTTTAGGTGCAAAACAGCTGACAACTATACTTGCCTGGTCTCTATCAGATGGCAATGAGAAGTAAAGCCAACTCATCAACAATGTTCAATTCAAGATCTATTTCTGTGCACAGTCAGATGACAGTACTTATGATCTGCATCTGCCTCTGTTTTGACACCTGCATGTTTGGCCTCAACCTGGAAGGAGAAGAAAATGTAAATGGAGACCAGTAGCATTGCGTGCAGCTGGTTTGCCATTGCTGAGGACTTTTTCTCCTTTCTGATTACTTTCTGAAACTTGCAACACATTAACCCCTTCAGAAGATAGTAAGGGCATGCCCTGCAAATGCCAAAAAGTGTCCTCTCCAGTGCACACATCCATGCATGCTTTTGGGATTTTTTGTTCACTCTGCAGAGGAAAGTGTTCTGCTCAAGTGCTGCCCTGAATTGGGCTCCAGAGTGAAAGAGGCTTAGCTGCTTAACACATCTCTAGCCATCTCGATTGCTAGAGCATCCAAATGAGGGGAGAGTAACAGTGATGAAAAGTATCAGGAATCAGTGATAAAAAGACAACAGCGGCCCCAAAGCCTCCAAATGGATACTTCTTTGGCTTAGAGGAGCGAAGAGTCAGCCTGGAGCAGGTCATATCCAAAAACAAACTCTCAGTGACTCCTGAAATAGAACATGTGGGACACAAATTCATCCATGTTTTCAATTAATGCAGCCAGAGCCTTGGAAGTTGGGCAATAGGCAGCAACAGATGGAGGGGTTTCTGTGGCAGCCAGCCTTTATTTATGTATGAAGGCTCCCTCTTGTGTGAGTGTCGACTAGTCATCTCCACTTAAACAATCCTTTTGCAGTGAATGGTTGTACTACACATAACACCTCCTTTGTCTACGAGCCTCCAAAAAGTGATCTGCCTGTCTGCCCTCTGCCTGTGCATTTTTGTGGTGACGCTTGACACAATTCTTTGCTCCAGAGACACCCCAAATTGGTTGAAAGGGTAGCCTTTATTCATTGAAAACTAGATTTTCTTGGGTGATTGAAAACTAAAGGGAGTCAGCGTGAATTGTTTTAGCCTTTAACAATGAATTTCAACTATTTATGAAGGTTACAGATTTCACTCTTATGACTTTAGAAAGCCTCAGTAAGAAAATGAAAAGGAAAAAACCGGATGAAAGAAGAGTAAAAATAGAGTTTGGGGGTAAACCTTAAAAGGGTCTTTAGATGTGCATTTTTTTTTTTTGCATCTAAAATTAACACTCTCCTTGAGTTTCTTGTTTCACTTTTGTTTGGAGAGGTTTGAACATCTCTCACTGCACTTTATCTTTTTACATGGATCTCAGGCAAGATCTAGATGAACATGGACCTGCCGGGGCCTGATAATGTTTCTGCCATATTATGGTGGGGCAGATCACAGGTTGAGGCAGAGATAAAACCACCCAATACCAGTTATGCCCATCTCCCACTGCTTCATTTCCTGCTCCCTTAAGGATCCTGCCCGCAAGGTACCCCATACCCAGAACACTGTTCGGAGACATGTCACCTCTTGTGGAGGTTGAATTTATCAGAAGAACTTGGCAATGTGCTTGTTTAGATTCCAAAGAGAATGACAGAGAAGAAGGACCTATTATCTATTTATTGGAACTGACATCTTTCTGTGATTGAATGAGATCACCCGCTCAACAACCTGTTATGAGAGATGATTTTTTCTCCATTTTCACAGCCGAGGAAACAAAGGTTAAGAAGTTTAAGTGCCTTGCTCCTAGCTGTAGATATGTGAATATCAAATGTCCCTTAGAATCCTGTCTTCCTTTTTCATTGTAAATTATTTTTTAAACAAATGGGCCATGGACAATAAACAAGTAAAAAAAATTATAAACAAATACATTTAATTTAGTAGTTTGTGCATTTTTCTGCTTTCTTTTTATATTAAGTGAACCAAAAATTATCACTTAAAAGGAAAAGACAAAAATCTCATTGTGTTTTCTCCAATTTTTATTGAAGAATAATTTACATGCAATAGGATTTAGTGATTTTAAATATATAGTTTGATGTATTTTGACAATTGTATATAGTCAGGTAACCGTCACTTTAATCAAGATGTAAAACGTTTCTATCTCTCTGAAATATTTCCTTCTGCCCCTTTGCTGCTGGTTCCCTCCCATGGCCCCAGCCTCAGTCAATCACTATTTTGCATTTATTGCTTTGGTTTCATCACAATCATTTTCAGTTTCTCATAGGCCTCAGGACCTTTGCACATGCTGTGCTTCCTGTCAAGAAGAACCTCCCTCTCATGCCTCACCCTTTGCTTCTCTAGCTAATCGTCTTTATATCTTAGCTTAAATGCCACTTCTTCAGAGGAGCTTTTCTTGATTCTTTCTTCTCACCATATCCAAAATAAAAGATTCCATTTACTGTATTCTTTCATAGCACTTATTTCTTTTCCTCCACATCATATATGACACTGTCTATATTATGGAGGTATTTATTTAATTACTATTTATCTCCCCTACTATATTTTAAGTTCTATGAATGCAGAGAAAATATCTACTTTGCTAATAATTATATTCTCATTTAATCACTCATTATCACTTAACTCAAACATCACCTATTTTCTTGGAATATGGTGGAACTCACATATTTTAAAAATGAATTAATTGAATGAATTATTTTATCTGTATAAAAATTCTGACATCTTTCATAGTGCCAATGGGAACTCTACTTCTTAGTAACCTTCAGCTGTTTATGTGAGTTCTGGGTACTTTGAATATAGGGTGCCCAAAATGCATCTCACTGTTCAAATGCTCTGGGGTGCAGGTCACCTGTGATTTTTAACCAACACAACTGAAAAGGAAAATCGTGCTGTTAGCTAGCACATGTGGACTGCAGGTTAATAAGAAGTAACTACTCTACAAACTGCCAGGCAATTAAGCAGGAAGGTAAGAGATAGGCAAAATATGAAAGCTAGGACTGTCACCTTGATTTTTCTTGCCTGAGGCATGGTTTTGGCTGCTCCCATAGACTAGGCTTTGGAATGGGCAGGAGAGGAAGAAATGATGGGAGGTTATGGCTTAGGCTTCTTCACTTGCTACTATAAAATCACTCTGTCTGGTGACGGTGATGATGATGATGGTAGTGGAGCTGACAGGAGCAGTGGCCACAGTAGTAAGAACAGTAATGCTAACAACTTTGCACTTGACGTAGTAGAAACTCTTCTCCATCCATTACATCCCACACATTTCATTATCTCCCACACCCCATAAATTGGGTTCTATGACTTCCATATTCAGATCTGCCCTCTCTTCTACCCTGGAGCTGCCTGTAGAGAGTTTCCCTGTTTCTTTTGGGTTTGCAATAGCTTGCCCTCTGTCGGTGCTCAGAGAATTGGTATCATCATGGTCATCATTATAATTACTATGATCCAGGAGCTTTTATGAATTGCTGAAGTGGAGCATAAGAGCGAAAGTGATGTGGTTGGAGAAAGCATACATATAAAATTATGTTCAGGGCAGTAAATCAGCTCAGGGGTGACCCCAGCATTGTAACTCATGTAAGGGCTTTGGTTCTGGAGGAGGCTTGAGTCATTTGTAACAGACAGCTGGGGCTGGGCCCAGGGAGTTAATTTGGCCACACGTTCTCTGAAAGGTTAACTATGGCTTTGGTATTTGTGAGCAGTAGTGCAGACCCCTGGCACAACCATGTACCTACATTACTCTATTTTCTCACTTGCCCATTAGAGGTATCTTCCCTCTGAGTAAGCTGTAGTCCAGAATAATTATTTTATGTGTGTTACAACTGTAAACCTTCTCCTTTTCTTCTGCAATCTATATTGGATTTTTAGTTGCATGCAGCGGCCATTCCGTGTTAATCTCATCCAAGTTCACAGCTGAAAATACCATTGATACCCTGATGACTTTCAAATGTATACCTCCTGCCCAGACCATCCTCCAAATTCAAACTTGCACATCCAACTGCCTCATTGATATCTTCACTTGGATGTTGCAATGAACTCAATATTTCTGTCCCTCCAGCATTTAAATATTGTGTGATGGTACTTGGAGGAAGGACTTTTGGGAGATAATTAGACCATGAGGGTGGAACTCTAGTGAATGAGATTTGGGTGCTCATTTAAAGGGACTCTTGAAAGTTCTCTCACCCTTTTACTGCCATGTCAGGATACAATGAGAAGAAGGCAGTCTGCAACTTGGAAGAGTGCCCTCTCCAGAACCCAGTCATTCTGGCACCTTGATCTCAGACATCCAACTTCCAAAATTGTAAGAAATAAATTTCTATTTTTTATAAGCCACCCAGTAAATGGCATTTTGTTAAAGAAGCCTGAATAGACTAAGACAGATGTCAAATGGTCATTTGAAGTCAACATCTAAAACTGAGCTGCTGATAACTGTTCCCAAACCCATAGTCTTCCTCATCCCAATTAACGACTGCTCTATCTACCAGTTGTTCAGGCCCCAAATCTCTTTCTCTTACATGATGTATTTTAGCTATCATCAAATTCAGGCACATCTACCTTCAATATATATTCAGAATCTGAATATTCCTCCCCACTTTGCTGCTCCTTGCCTCATCTAAGCCACCATTATTTCTTACCTGGATTATTATGGTAGCTTCAGAACTAAACTCCCTGCTTCTGCCGTTGCCCTGTTTAAGTCAATTTTCAACATAGTATGCAGAATAAACCTGTTAAAATGTAAGTCAGATCACACCATTACTCTGCAGAAAACCCTTCAATGACTTCTCATCTCAAAGCAAGAGCATGGACCTCGCCATGATATGCACGCAAGCACTATGTGACCTGGTCCTTGTTACCTGCAACACAGCCTCCCTCCTACTGCCCCATTTTACTCCAGTCTGTCTGGCTTTCTTGCTGTTCCTTATATCCCTACCTTAGGATTTTGTATTTGCCTTTCGCAGAGCCTAAAATGCCTTTCTCCCAGGTATCTCTATGGCTTGCTCCCTCACTTCCTTGGGTGTAAAATACGGAGTAGCAGTTTTAGATGAGGAAGCCACATAAGGAGGAGCTAAATGGAGATATAATGGTGAGTTTCAAGTGGAGGCTATGTGGTGTTTAAGAAAAGTATTTCAGGCAGAGGGTACAGCAAGTTCCAAGGCCTGAGTCTAGATCATGCTTGGTTTGCTTAAAGCTGATCATTGGGGCAAAGGAGAGAGTGAGAGGAGATGGGCTCAGATGAGGCAAAGGTGAGAGTGAGAGGAGACAGGCTCAGACTTGGTAGGGGCCAGATCACGGAGCACCTTGAAAGATTTGGACTTTTATTCTGAGTGAGATGGCAAGCCATTGAGGAATGCTGAGCTGGTGAACAGTGTGATTTGACTTACTTTATAGAAGGATCCCTTTGACTTTTGTGTGCAGAATAAACTGTAGGATAAATGTTAGAAGCAGAGACACTAGATAAGGCAGTTGATATAGTCCAGAGGAGAACTTATGGTGGCTTGGATTTCAGTTTAACATATGGGTGTGAAAAGGGTCATTTAGATTCAGTCAACAAGATTTTTTAATGGATTAGATGTGGGATATGAAAGAAAAAGAGGACTCAAGGATGACTCATACCTACTCCATGCCATCTTGTTTTGCCAAGACTCCTGTAACAACCCCCTCATTGTGCTACCTGTATCTACTATTGTCTCCTTACCAATCTGTTCTTTACAGCAGAATGGTCTTTCCAAAGCACAGTGGATTATTATTTACTTAAGAAAAAAAAGACAGAACTCTCTTACATGGTCTACATAATTGAGTTCCTCCTCCCTCTCTGGTTTTATCTGTGGCTGGCCCTCTCTGTTCATTCTCTGCACTCTAGTCATCCTTTCTGTCCATAATATTATCATAATTCCGCCCACAGGAGGGTCTTTGTGCATGAGTTTCTTTTGCCTGCAATATGTTCTTCTCCCCTCTTCACTGAGTTAATTCTTACTTATGCTTCATATTTCAGTGTATTAGTCTGTTCTCATGCTGCTAACAAAGACATACCTGGGACTGGGTAATTTATAAAGGAAAGAAGTAATAGACTCACAGTTCCACATGGCTGGGGAGGCCTCAAAATCATGGCTGAAGGCGAATGAAGAGCAAATTCATGTCTTACATGGCAACAGGCAAGAGGGTGTATGCAGGGTAACCATCATATCTTGTGAGACTTATTCATGATCATGAAAACAGCACAAGGAAGACCTGCCCCCATGACTCAATTACCTCCCACTGGGTCCCTCCATGTCTGCTTTTGTAGAGGCTGTGTTTTGCCATGTTGCCCAGGCTGGTCTCAAACTCATAGACTCATGCAATCTGCCTGCCTCGGCCTCCCAAAGTAATATTGACACTGAGCCACTGCGCCTGGCCAATTCATCCATTCTTCCTTCCTTCCTCTCCCTCCTTCCCTCCCTCGCTCCCTCCCTCCCTCCCTCCCTCCTTCCTTCTTTCTTCCTTCCTTCCTTCCTTCTTCCTCCCTTCCTCTCTCCCTTCATTCCTCCCTCTTTATTTCTTTTCTTTCTTTCTCTTTCTCTCTCTTTCTTTTTTCTCTTTTTTTCTTTCTTTTTTCTTTCTTTCTCTCTTTCTCTTTCTCTTTCTCTCGCTTTCTTTCTTTCTTTGAAAGAATGGTTGACTTCATTTGGGGGAAATCAGGAGAGGCTTCATGGATTGAGAGGAGCTTTGAGTATGAGTAGATTTTCATCACATGAAGATGGAATAAGAGGCATTCTAAGATGAAAGAATAACAAGAGCAGGTGGACATTAACATACATAATCAGCAGATGTAGGAAATGATAAGTTGTCTAATGTGGCTTAAGATTTGTGGAATAGGGAATGGGAAGTCAAAAAGTGTTACACTGAGACAAACACATGACTTATTGAAGTACATAGACCTGATCCAAATCCTGCTCTACCATTTACCAGTTGTGCCCTTGGATAAATTGAATAACCTCTTGGCCTTCAGCCTTACCACTTTTAATTTTTAAAAAAATTTTTAAATTTATATTGCCGTAGTTGGGGGGGGTACAAATGGTTTTGGCTACGTGGATAAGTTCTTTAGTGGTGATTTCTGAGACTTGGTGCACCCATCACCCGAGCAGTGTACACTGTACCCAATATGTAGTCTCTTATTCCTCACGCCCTCCCACCTTCCCTCCTGAGTCCCAAAGTCTATTATATCATTCTTGCGCCTATGCGTCCTCATAGCTTAGCTCTCACTTTTAAGTGAAAACATGAGGATATTTGATTTTCCATTCCTGGGTTACTTCACTTAGAATAACAGCCTCCAGGTCCATCCAACTTGCTGCAAAGGACATTATTTCATTCCTTTTTATGACTGAGTAGTATTCCATGGCATGTATATACCACTTCTTCTTTATCCACTTGTTGGCTGATCTTTAGGTAGATACCCAGTAGTGGGATTGCTAGATCGAATGGCATGTCTGCTTTTTGTTCTTTAAAGCATCTCCATACTGTTTTTCACAGTGGTTGTACTACTTTACATTTCCACCAGAAGCGTAAAAGTGTTCCCTTTTAACCACATCCACACCAACATCTGTTATTTTTTGACTTTAATTATGGCCATTCTTGCAGGGGTAAGGTGGTATCTCATTGTGGTTTTAGTCTGTATTTTCCTGATAGTGATGTTGAGCATTGTTTCATATGTTTGTTTGCCATTTGTATATCTTTTAAAATAATTGTTTATTCATGTCCTTTGCCCACTTTTTGGTGGGATTATTTGACTTTTTCTTGCTAATTTATTCAAGTTCTTTATGGATTCTGGGTAGTCCTTTGTTGGATGCATAGTTTGCAAATATTTTCTCTTTTTCTGTGAGTTGTCTGATTACTCTGCTGATTATTTCTTTTGCTGTGCAGAAGTATTTTAGTTTAATTAGGTCCCATTTATTTGTTTTTGTTGCATTTGCTTTTGGGGCCTTAGTCATAAATTCTTTGCTTAAGCCAATGTCTAGACAAGTTTTTCCAATGTTATCGTCTAGGATTTTTATGGTTTCAGGTCTTAGATTTAAGTCTTTGATTCATTTTGAGGTGATTTTTGTATATGGTAAGAGATTAGGCTCCAGGTTCATTCTTCTACGTGTAGCTTGCCGGTTTTCCCAGCACCAATTATTGCATAGGGTGGCCAATCCCAAATTAATGTTTTTGTATGCTTTATCAAATATCAGTTATCTAGAAGTATTTGACTTTATTTCTGGGTTCTTTATTCTGTTTCATTGGTACTGAATTCGTTTATCAGATCCAGGAGCTTTTTGGATGAGTCTTTAACATTTTCTAGGTATATGATCATATCATCAGTGAACAACACTCAATCTGACTTCCTCTTTTCCAATTTGGATGTCCTTTATTTCTTTCTCTTGTCTGATTGCTCTGGCTAGCACTTCCAGTACTATGTTGAATAAAAGTGGCGAGAGTGGGTATCCTTGTCCTGTTCCAGTTCTCAGGAGGAATGCTTTTAACTCTTCCCTATTTAGTATGGTGTTGTCATATATGGCTTTAATTACTTTGAGGTGTGTCCCTTCTTTGTCTGTTTTGTTGAAGGAATTTTTCATAAAGAGATGTTGGATTTTATCAGGTGCATTTTTGCATCTATTGAGATGATTATATGATTTTTGTTTTTAATTTGGTTTACGTGATATATCACATTTATTGACTTGCATATGTTAAACCATCCCTGCATCCCAGCATGAAATCCACTTGATTGTGATGTATTATCTTTTTGATATGCTGTTGGACTTGGTTAGCTAGTAATTTTTTAAGGATATTTACGTCTATCTTCATCAGAGATATTGGTCTGTAGTTTTCTTCCAGTGTTAAGTCTCTTCCTGTTTTGGTATTTGGTATTTGGTATTAGAGCTTCACAGAATGATTTAGGGTGGATTCCCTCTTTTTGTATCTTCTGGAAAAGTGTCAGTAAGGATTAGTACCAATTCTTCTTTGAATGTTTGATAGAATTCAGCTGTGAATCCATTGGGTCCTGGGTTTTTTTGTTGTTGGCATTTAAAAAAATATTGATTTAATGTCACTGCTTGTTATTGGTCTGTTCAGGGTCTCTATTTCTTCTTGATTTAATCTAAGAGGCTTGTATAATTCCAGGAATTTATCCATCTCCTTTAGATTTTCTATTTTGTGTGCATAAGGTGTTTGTAGTAGACATGAATGACCTTTTGTATTTCCGAGGTATCAGTTTTAATACTTCCAGCTTCTTTTCTTTATTTTTTAATTTTTGATTACACTTTTAAGTTCTGGGATACATGTGCAGAACATGCAGGTTTGTTACATAAGTATACATGTCCCATGGTGGTTTGCTGTACCCATCAACTCGTTATCTACATTAGGTATTTCTCCTAATGCTTTTCCTCCCCTTACCCCCAACCCCCCGACAGGCTACAGTGTGTGATGCTCCCTTCCCTCTGCCCTTATGTTTTCATTGTTCAACTTCCACTTATGAATGAGAGCATGTGGATTTTGGTTTTCCGTTCCTTTGTTAGTTGCTGAGAATGATGGTTTCCAGCGTTATCCATGTACCTGCAAAGCACATTAACTCATTATTTTTTATGGCTGCATACCCATGGTGTATATGTGCCAAATTTTCTTTATCCAGTCTATCATTGGTGGGCATTTGGGTTGGTTCCAAGTCTTTGTTATTGTGAATAGTGCTTCAGTAAACATACATGTGCATGTGTCTTTATAACAGATGATTTATATTCCTTTGGGTATATACCTAGTAACGGGATTGCTGGGTCAAATGGTACCTCTGGTTCTAGATCCTTGAGGAATCGCCACACTGTATTTCACAATGGTTGAACTAACTTACACTCCCACCAACAGTGTAAAAGTGTTTCTATTTCTCTACATCTTCTCCAGCATCTATTGTTTCCTGACTTTTTAATGATTGCCATTCTGACTGGCATGAGATGGTATCTCATTGTGGTTTTGATTTGCATTTCCCTAATGACCAGTGATGATGAGCTTTTTTACATATGTTTGATGGCCTCATAAATGTTGTCTTTTGAGAAATGGCTGTTCATATCCTTCACCTACTTTTGGATGGGGTTGTTGTTTTCTCGTAAGTTTGTTGAAGTTCCTTGTAAATTCTGAATATTAACCCTTTGTCAGATGGAAAGATTGCAAAATTTTTCTCCCATTCTGTAGGTTGCCTGTTTACTCTGATGATAGTCACTTTTGCTGTGCAGATGCTCTTTAGTTTAATTAGATCCCATTTGTCAATATTGGCTTTTGTTGCCATGGCTTTTGGTGTTTTAGTCATGAAGTCTTTGCCCATGCCTATATCCTGAATGGTATTGCGTAGGTTTTCTTATAGGGTGTTTATGGTTTTAGGTCTTATGTTTAAGTATTTAATCCATCTTGAGTTAATTTTTGCATAAGGCGTAAGGAAGGGGTCCAGTTTCAGTTTTCTGTATATGGCTAGCCAGTTTTCTCAACACCATTTATTAAATAGAGAATACTTTTCCCATGGCTTATTTTTGTCAGGTTTTTCGAAGATCAGATGGTTGTAGATGTGTGGTGTTGTTTCTGAGGCCTCTGTTCTGTTCCATTGGTCTATATATCTGTTTTGGTTACTATAGCCTTGTAGTATAGTTTGAAGTCAGGTTGTGTAATGCCTCCACCTTTGTTCTTTTTGCTTAGGATTGTCTTGGCTATGTGGGATTTTCTTAGTTTATTTTATTTTTTTGGTTCCATGTGAAATATAAAGTAGTTATTTCTAGTTCTGTGAAAAAAGTCAATGGTAGCTTGATGGGGATAGCATTGAATCTATAAATTACTTTGGGGAGTATGGCGATTTTCACAATATTGATTCTTCCTATCCATGAGCATGCAATGTTATTCCATTTGTTTGTGTCCTCTCTTATTTCCTTGAGCAGTGCTTTGCAGTTCTTCTTGAAGAGGTCCTTCACATCACTGCAAGTTGTATTCCTAGGTATTTTATTTTCGTTGTAGCAAGTGTGACTGGTAGTTCACTCATGATTTGGCTCTCTGTTTATCTATTACTGGTGTATAGAAATGTTTGTGATTTTTGCACATTGATTCTATATTTTGAGATTTTGCCAAAATTGCTTATCAGCTTAAGGAGACTTTGGCCTGAGATGGTGGGGTTGTCTAAATATACAATCATGTCAACTGCAAACAGAGACAAATTGACTTCCTCTCTTCCTATTTGAATACTCTTTATTTCTTTCTCTTGCCTGATTGCCCTGGCCAGAACTTCCAATACCGTGTTGAATAGGACTGGTGAGAGAGGGCATCCTTGTCTTGTGGCTGTTTTCAAAGGGAATGCTACCAGCTTTTGCCCATTTAGTATGATATTGGCTGTGGGTTTGTCATAAAAGGCTCTTATTATTTTCAGATATGTTCCATCAATACCTAGTTTATTGAGTGTTTTTAGCATGAAGGGGAGTTGAATTATACTGAAGGCCTTTTCTGCATTTATGGATATAATTATGTGGTTTTTGTCATTGGTTCTGTTTATGTGATGGATTACATTGATTGATTTGTGTATGTTGAACCAGCCTTGCATCCTAGGGATGAAGCCTACTTGATCTTGGTGGATAGGCTTTTTAATGTGCTGCTGGATTCAGTTTCCTACTACCTTATTGAGGATTTTTCATCAGAGATATTGGCCTGAAATCTTTTCTTGTTGTGCCTCTGCCAGGTTTTGATATTATAATGATGCTGGCCTCATAAAATGAGTTAGGGAGGAGTCTTGTTTCTCTTGTTTAGAATAGTTTCATAAGAAATGGTACTAGCTCCTCTTTGTATCTCTGGTAGAATTTAGCTGTGAATCTGTCTGGTCCTGGGCTTTTTTAGGTTGGTAGACTGTAAATTACTGCCTTACATTTGTTATTGTTCTGTTCAAGGATTCAACTTCTTCCTGGTTTAGTCTTAGGACTGTGTGTTTGTCCAGGAATTTATCCATTTCTTCTAGATTTTCTAGTGTGTTTGTGTAGAGGTATTTATACTATTCTCTGAGGGTAGTTTGTATTTCTGTGGGATCAGTGGTGATATCCCCTTTATATTCTTCATTGTGTCTATTTGATTCTTCTCTCTTTTCTTCTTTATTAGTCTGGCTATGGTCTATCTATTTTGTTAATCTTTTCAAAAAACCAGTTCCTGGATTCATTGACTTTTTGAAGGGTTTTTTGTGTCTCTACCTCCTTCAGTTGTGTTCTGATTTAGCTATTTATTGTCTTCTGCTAGCTTTTGAATTTGTTTGCCCTTGCTTCTCTAGTTTTTTTTAATCATGATATTAGGGTGTTGATTTTAGATCTTGGCTGCTTTCTTCTGTGGGCATTTAGTGCTATAAATTTCCATCTCAACACTGCTTTAGCTGTGTCACAGAGATTCTGGTATGCTGTGTTTTTGTTCTCATTGGTTTCAAAGAACTTATTTATTTCTGCCTTAATTTTTTCATCTACCCAGTAGTCATTCAGGAACAGTTTATTCAGTTCCATGTAGTTGTGCAGTTTTGAGTGAGTTTCTTTTTTTCTTATTTATTGTACTTTAGATTCTGGGGTACATGTGCAGATCATGCAAGATTCTTGCATAGGTACATTCATGGCAAGGTGGTTTGCTGCTGCTATCCCCCCATCACCTATACCTGACATTTCTCCCAATGTTATTCCTCCCCACCCTCCCTCCCACTATCCCTCCTCTAGCCCCCCACAACAGACCCCAGTGTGTGATGCTCCCCTCTCTGTGTCCATTGTTCAACACCATTGTTGTCCATTGTTCAACACCAATGTTGTCCATTGTTCAGCACCATTCTATTAGTGTTGAACAACAATGTTGAACAACAGTGTTCTCATTCTTCAACACCATTCTATGAGTGAGAACATGCAGTGTTTGATTTTCTGTTCTTTTGTCAGTATGCTGAGAATGATGGTTTCCAAGTTCATCCATGTCCCTACAAAGGACACAAACTCATCATTTTTTATGGATGCATAGTATTCCATGGTGTATATGTGCCACATTTTCTTTGTCCAGTCTATCATTGATGGGCATTTGGGTTGGTTCCAGGTCTTTCCTATTGTAAACAGTGCCACGATGAACATGCATGTGCATATGTCTTTATAATAGAATGATTTATAGTCCTTTGGGTATATACCCAGTAATGGGATTGCTAGGTCAAATGGAATTTCTATTTCTAGATCCTTGAGGAATCACCACACTGTCTTCCACAATGGTTAAACTAATTTACACTCCCACCAACAGTGTAAAATTGTTCCTATTTCTCCATATCCTCTCCAGCATCTCTTGTCTCCAGATTTTTTAATGATCGTCATTCTAACAGGTGCGAGATGCTATCTCAATGTGTTTTTGATTTGCATTTCTCTAATGACTAGTGATGATAACATTTTCTCATATGTTTGTTGGCTCCTTATATGTCTTCTTTTGAAAAGTGTCTGTTCATATCCTTCACCGACTTTTGGATGGGTTTGTTTGTTTGTTTTTTCTTATAAATCTGTTATAGTTCTTTGTAGATTCTGGATATTAGCTCTTTGTCAGATGGGTAGATTGCAATTTTTTTTTCCCATTTTGTTGGTTGCCAGTTTGCTCTAATGATTGTTTCTTTTGCTCTACAGAAGCTCTGAAGTTTAATTAGATCCCATTTGTGGGCTTTTGTTGCCATTGCTTTTGGTGTTTTAGTCATGAAGTCCTTGCCTATGCCTATGTTCTGGATGGTTTTGCCTAGGTTTTCTTCTAGGGTTTTTATGGTGTTAGGTCTTCTGTTTAAGTCCTTAATCCATTTGGAGTTAATTTTAGTGTAAGGTGTCAGGAAGGGGTCCGTTTCTGCTTTCTGCACATTGCTAGCCAATTTTCACAACATCATTTATTAAACAGGGGATCCTTTCCCCATTAATTGTTTTTGTCAGGTTTGTCAAAGTTTAGATGGTTGTAGATGTGTGGCATATCTCTGGAGGCCTCTATCTGCTCCATTAGTCTATGTCTCTGTTTTGATACCAGTACCATGCTGTTTTGATTACTATTGCCTTGTAGTATAGCTTGAAGTCTGGCAGAGTGATGCTGCCAGCTTTTTTGCCTAGGATTTTCTTGGCTATGTGGGCTCTCTTTTGGTTCCATATGAAGTTTAAAGTGTTTTTTTCCAGTTCTGTGAAGAAGGTCATTGGTAGTTTGGTGGACATAGTGTTAAATTTATAAATTACTTTGGGCAGTATGGTCATTTTCATGATATTGATTCTTCCTAACCATGAGCATGGAATGTTTCTCCATTTGTTTGTGTCCTCTCTTATTTCCTTGGGCAGTGGTTTGTAGTTCTCCTTGAAGAGGTCCTTTACATCCTTTATTAGTTGTATTTTAGGTATTTTATTTTTGTTGTAGCAATTGTGAATGGGAGTTCGCTCTTGATTTGGCTGCTTGTCTTTTATTGGTGTATAGGAACGCTTGTGATTTCTGCACATTGATTTTGTATCCTGAGACTTTGTTGAAGTTGCTTATCAGCTTAAGGAGAGTTTGGGCTGAAAGGATGGGGTCTTCTAAATATGCAATCATGTCATCTGCAAATAGAGACAATTTTGCTTCCTCCTTTCCTAATTGAATAACCTTTATTTCTTTTTCTTGCCTGACTGCTCTGGCTAAAACTTCCAATATTATATTGAATAGGAGCAGTGAGAGGGGGCATCCTTGTCTCATGCTGGATTTCAAAGGGAATGCTTCCAGTTTTTGACCATTCAGTATGATATTGGCTGTGGGTTTGTTATAAATACCTTTTATTGTTTTGTGATATGTTCCATCAATACTTAGTTTCTTGAGATTTTTAGCATAAAGGGCTGTTTAATTTTTTCAAAGGCCTCTGCATCTATTGAGATAATCATGTGGTTTTTGTCTTTGGTTCTTTTTATGTGGTGGATTATGTTTATGGACTTGTGTATGTTTAACCAGCCTTTCATCCCTGGGATGAAGCCTACTTGATAGTGATGGATAAACTTTTTGATGTGCTGTTGCAATCAGTTTGCCAGTATTTTATTGAAGATTTTTGCATCTATGTTCATCATAGATATTGACCTGAAGTTTTCTTTTTTTGTTGAGTCTCTGCTGGGTTTTGGTATCAGAATTATGTTGATCTCATAAAATGAGTTGGGGAGGATTCCCTCTTTTTGTATTGTTTGGAATAGTTTTAGAAGGAGTGATAGCAGCTCTTCTTTGTACTTCTGGTAGAATTCAGCTGTGAACCCATCTGGACTTGGGCTTTTTTTGATTGGTGGCCTATTAATTGCTGCCTCAAATTCAGCCCCTGTTATTGGTCTATTCAGGGTTTCAACTTCTTCCTGGTTTAGTCTTGGAAGGGTGCATGTGTTCAGAAATTTATTCACGTCTTCCAAGTTTACTGGTTTATGTGCATAGAGTTGTTTGTAGTAATCTCTGATGGTTGTTTGTATTTCTGTGGGTTCAGCAGTGATATCCCCTTTATAATTTTTTGTTGAATCTGTTTGATTCTTCACTCTTTTCTCTTTTATTAATATGGCTAGTGGTCTATTTTGTTGATCTTTTCCAAAAACCAGCTGCTGGATTTATTGATTTTTTGAAGGGTTGCTTTGTGTCTCTGTCTCCTTCAGTTCTGCTCTGATCATAGTTATTTCTTGTCTTCTGTTAGCTTTTGAGTTTTTTGATCTTGCTCCTCTAGCTCTTTCAATTTTGATGATAGGGTGTTGATTTTAAATCTCTCCTCATTTCTCATTTGGGCATTTATTGCTATAAATTTCCCTCTAGACACTGCTTTGAATGTGTCCCAGATATTCTGGTATTTTGTGTCTTCATTCTCGTTGGTTTTGAAGAACATCTTTATTTCTGCCTCCATTTCCTTGTTTATCTAGTCGACATTCAGGAGTCAGTTGTTCAGTTTCCATGAAGTTGTGCAGTTTTGAGTTAGTTTTTTAATCCTGAGATCTAATTTGATTGTGCTGTGGTCTAAGAGACTGTTTGTTATGATTTCCATTCTTTTGCATTGCTGAGGACTGATTTACTTCCCATTATGTGGTCTATTATAGAGTAAGTGCAATGTGGTGCTGAGAGGAATGTATATTCTGTGGCTTTGGGGTGGAGAGTTCTGTAGATATCTATTAGGTCTGCTTGTTCCAGTTCTGCATAGAAGTCCTGGATAACCTTGTTGATCTTCTGTCTTGTTGATCTTCTGTCTTGTTGATCTAATGTTGACAGTGGAGTGTTTAAGTCTCCCACTATTATTGTGCAGGAGTCTAAGTCTTTTTGTAGGTCATTAAGAACTTGCTTTATGTATCAGGGTGCTCCTGCATTGGGTGCATATAAATTTAGGATAGTTAGCTCTTCTTGTTGTATTGATCCTTTTACCATTATGTAATGCCCTTCTTTTTCTTTTTTGATCTTTATTGGTTTAAAGTCTACTTTATCAGAGACTAGAATTGCAACTCCTGCTTTTTTTTTTTTTTCCTCTCCATTTGCTTGGTAGATCTTCCTGCATCCCTTTATTTTGAGTCTATGTGTGTCTTTGTATGTGATATTGGTCTCCTGAATACAGCACACTGATGGGTCTTAACTTTTTACCCAGTTGCCAGTCTGTGTCTTTTGATTGGGGTATTTAGGCCATTTACATTTAATGTTAATATTGTTATGTGTGAATTTGATCCTGTCATTATGTTACTGGTTGTTTGTTTTGCCCATTGGTTGATGCAATTTCGTCATTGTGTCATTGGTCTTTTGCAGTGGCTGGTACTGGATTTTTTTTTCTGTGTTTAATGCTTCCTTCCAGAGCTCTTGTAGGGCAGGTCTGGTGGCAATGAAATCTCTCAGTAATTGCTTGACTGTAAAGGATTTTTTTCTCCTTCACTTATGAAGCTTAGTTTGGCTGGATATGAGATTCTGGGTTGAAAGTTCTTTTCTTTAAAGACGTTGAATATTGGCCCCCACTCTCTTCTGGCTTGTAGGGTTTCTACCAAGAGATCCACTGTGAGTCTGATGTGCTTCCCTTTGTGGGTGACCCAACCTTTCCCTCTGGCTGCCCTTAGTATTTTTTCCTTTGTTTCAACCCTGGTGAATCTGATGATTATATGCTTTGGGGTTGCTCTTCTTGATGAGTATCTCTGTGGTGTTCTTTGTATTTCCTGTATTTGAATGTTGGCCTGCTTTTCCAGGTTGGAGAATTTCTCCTGGATAGTAGCCTGAAGAATGTTTTCCAGCTTGGATTCATTTTCTCCACCCTATTCAGATACACTAATCAAGCATAGATTAGGTCTTTTCACATAATCCCTTATTTCCTGGAGGCTTTGTTCATTTCTTTTTACCTTTCTTCTCTTTTATTGCCTTCTCTTTTTACTTCATTGAGTTGATCTTCAATCTCTGATATCCTTTCTTCTGCTTCATCAATTCTGCTATTGAAACTTGTGTATGCTTCATGAAGTTCTCGTGCTGTGTTTTTCAGCTCCATCAAGTCGTTTATGTTCTTCTCAAGGCTGGTTATTCTAGTTAGCATTTTGACTAATCTTTTTTCAAGGTTCTTAGTTTCTTTGCATTGGGTTAAAACGTGTTTTATTTTAGCTCAGAGAAGTTTGTTATTACCCATCTTCTGAAGCCTGCTTTTGTCAGCTGGTCAAAATCATTTTCTCACCTGTTTTGTTGCCTTGCTGGTGAGTCATTGTGATCTCTCTCGGGAGGAGAGACATTCTGGACTTTGATGTTTTTGTCCTTTCTGCGCTGCTTTCCTCCCCTCTTCTCTGAGTGGACGTCCTTTCTGTTAAAGGTGGGGTTATTTCTCCTGTATGAGGCTTTTTTTCTTTTTAACACAGGTGTCAGTGTGCCACTTGAGACAATCTGTACATTGTCTGCCTGTGGAGGTGCTGCTGGGCTGCCTCTGTCTCAGCCAGGCTGCTGTTTATTCTTTGCCTGGTTTCCACTTATGCCGATTGGATTAGCCCTATCTTCCCAATGGCAGGCTTCTTTCCCTCTGCTGAGCCTGCTGCTCCCAGATGGAGCTCTGTCTGATGTGTTAACTGTGAAACTCTCCAGGGAGAGGGATTCCAGTTGCTGGATCTTGTTTAGGGGGAGGCTATCTGGCTGTATCCCCTCCCCACTTTCAACTGTCCCTTCTGTGGGACGGGCAGTTCCTTTTTGCAAGCTTACTTGGTGTTAATCCTAGTCGCCACCCTGGTCTACACTGACAAGGCACCGATCTGGCTGGGGCTGCCAGCCTGGGCTGTTGTCCAGGTCTGCAACCCTGGGCAGTTCTCAGCCAGGTGGTGTTTTCCTGGTCTGTGTGCTGCCAAAGTCTCAGAGTGAATTGCTGTATCTGATCTGGGGTACCAAGGGGTTGATGCCCCCCTGATCCTCCATGCCAGATACTAGTGTTACTTTCCAAGTGGGACAGTGCCCTGCCTTGCTTTCACCACCTTTTTTTGGGGTTATTCCCTCTGTTCAACCAGTCTTTTTGGACGAACCCAGTACCTCATTCAGAGATATGGTTATCACTGTGTTTCTGTGTCTCACTTGGTGGGAGCTGCATTCTGGAGAAGCTTCCTTTTGAGCATCTTGGTCCCCCCACTCCTTGAGTGAGTTTCTTAATCCTGAGTTCTAATTAGATTGCACTGTTGTCTGAGAGACTATTTGATATGATTTCCATTCTTTTGCATTTGCTGAGGCGTGTTTTATCTCCATGGTCAATTTTAGAATAAGTGTGATGTGGTGCTGAGAATAATGTATATTCTGTTGATTTGGGGTGGAGCGTTCTATGGATGTCTATTAGGTCTGCTTGGTCCAGAGCTGAGTTCAAGTCCTGAACATCCTTGTAAATGTTCTGTCTCATTGATCTGTCTAATACTGATAGTGCATTGTTAAAGTCCCCCACTATTATTGTGTGGGAGTCTAAGTCTCTTTTTAGGTGTCTAAAAACTTTCTAGATGAATCTGGGTGCTCCCGTATTGATGCATATATATTTAGGATACTTAGCTCTTTTTGTTGCATTGATCCCTTTACCATTATGCAATGCCCTTCTTTTTCTTTTTTGATCTTTGTTGGTTTAAAGTTTATTTTGTCAGAGACTAGGATTGCAACCCCTGCTTTTTATTTGTTTTCCATTTGCTTGGTAAATATTCCTCCATCCCTTTATTTTGAGCCTATGTGTGTCTTTGTATGTGAGATTAGTCTCCTGAATACAGCACACTGAAAAGGTCTTGACTCTTTATCCAATTTGCCAGCCTGTGTTTATTAATTGGGGCATTTAACCCATTTACATTTAGGGTTAATATTGACATATGTGAATTTGATCCTGTTATTTGGTGCTAGCTGGTTACTGTGCCCATTAGTTGATGCAGTTTCTTCATAGTGTTGATGGTTTTTACATTTTGTTATGTTTTTGCAGTGTCTGATACTGGTTTTTCCTTTCCATATTTAATACTTTTCTCAGAAGCTCTTGTAAAACAGAGCTGGTGGTGACAAAATCTCTCAGTATTTGCTTGTCTGTAAAACATTTTATTTCTCTTTTGCTTATGCAGCTTAGTTGGTTGGATATGAAATTCTGGGTTGAAAATTCTTTTCTTTAAAAATGTTGAATATTGGCCCCCACTATTTTCTGGCTTGTAGGGTTTCTGCAGAGACATCTGCTGTTAGTCTGATGGGCTTCCCTTTGTGAGTAACCCTACCTTTCTCTCTGGTTGCCCTTACCAAATTTTCCTTCAATTCAACCTTGGTGAATCTGCTGATTGTCTGTCTTAAGGTTGCTCTTCTCAAGGAGTATCTTTGTGGTATTCTGGTATTTCCAGAGTTTGAATGTTGGCCTGTTTTGCTAGGCTGGGGAAATTCTTCTGGATAATATCCTGTAGAGTGTTTTCCAACTTGGTTCCACTCTCCCTACCACTTTCAAGTACACCAATCAAATGTAGGTTTGGTCTTTTCACATAGTCCCATATTTCTTGGAGGCTTTGTTTGTTCTTTTTCATTCTTTTGTCTCTAATCTTGTTTTCACACTTTATTTCATTAAGTTGATCTTCAATCTCTGATATCTCTTCTTTTACTTGATCAATTCAGCTGTTTATTCTTGTATATGCTTCATGAAGTTCTCATGCTGTATTTTTCAGCTCCATCAGGTCATTTACTTTCTTCTCTAAACTGGTTTTTTTAGGTAACGATTCTTTTAACCGTTTTTCAAGGTTCTTAACTTCTTTGCATTGGGTTAGAACATACCCTTTCAGCTCAGAGGAGTTTGTTATTACCCACCTTCTGAAGCCTACTTCTGTCAATTCATCAAATTCATTCTCCATCCAGTTTTGTTCCTTTGCTGGCAAGGGGTTGTGAAGAGAAGAGGCATTCTGGTTTTTGGAATTTTCAACCACTTGGCACTGGTTTTCCTCATCTTCCTGGATTTATCTACCTTTGGTCTTTGATGTTGGTGACCTTTGGATGGGGTTTTTACATGGGTGTTCTTTTTGTTGATGTTGATGTTATTCTTTTCTGTTTGTTGGTCTTCCTTCTAACAGTCAAGACCCTCTTCTGTAGGTCTGCTGGGGTTTGATGGAGGTCCACTCCAGACCCTGTTTCCCTGGGTATCACCAGCAGAGGCTGCAGAACAGCAAAGATTGCTGCCTGTTCCTTCCTTTGGAAGCTTCATCCCAGAGGATCTTCCACCAGATGCCAGCCACAGCTCTCCCTTATGTGGTGTCTGTTGACCCCTCCTCAGAAGTGTCTCACAATCAGGAGGCATGGGGGTTAGAAACCCAGTTGAGGAGGCAGTCTGTCCCTTGGCAGAACTCAAGCACTATGCTGGGAGATCTGCTCTCTTCAGATCCAGCAGGCAGGAACATATAAGTCTGTTGAAGCTGTATCTACAGCTGCCCCTTCCCCCAGGTACTCCGTCCCAGCGAGATGTGAGTTTTATCTATAAGCCCCTAACTGGGGCTGCTGCCTTTCTTTCAGAGAGTCCCTGCCCAGCGAGGATGAATCTAGAGAGGGAGTTTGGCTGCAGTGGCTTTGCCATGCTGCCATGGATTCTGCACCCAGTTTGAACTTCCCAGTGGCTTTGTTTATACTATGAGGGGGAAACTGCACACTCAAGCCTCAGTAATGGCAGACACCCCTCTCCCCACCAAGCTGATGTATCTCAGGTTGACTTCAGACTGCTGTGCTGGCAGCGAGAATTTCAAGCCAGTGTATCTCAGCTTGTCAGGCTCTGTAGGGGTGGGATCTGCTGAGCAAGACCACTCAGCTCCCTGGCTTCCAGGGCAGTGAACACCACTTTTACTGTATCCTAGAGGTTTTGATAAGCTGTGTCACTATTATCATTCATTTCAAAAAATTTTAAAATTTCCATCTTGATTTCCTTACCCCCAGAGCAGATTATTTAATTTTCATATATTTGTATAGTTTTGAGAATTTCTTTTGAAATTGATTTCCAGTTTTATTCCACTGTAGTCTGAGAAGCTACTTGATGTGATTTCCATTTTCTTAAATTTATTGAGACTTGTTTTGTGGCTATCATATGGTCTATCTTGGACAATGTTCCATATGCTGATGAAAAGAATGTACATTCTGCAGTTGTTGGGAAGAAGCTTCTGTAAATATCTGTTAAGTTCAATTGTTTTAAGGTATAGTTTAAGTCCATTGTTTCCTTGTTGACTTTCTGTCTTGATGATCTATCTAGTGCTTTCAGTAGCGTATTGAAGTCCCCTACTATTATTGTGTTGCTGTCTATCTTGAAATGTGACTAATTCTAATTGAGATTTTTTGTAAGCATCAAAAGTCACACTAGATTTAGCAAAGTTAGTATAGAATGTTGATTACATATTGAAATAACATCTTGGATGTATTGTGTCAAATAAAATATATTTTTTGTAGTAGCTTGAATAATGACCCCCAAAGATAACAGATTTTAATCCTTAAACTGTTACCCTACTTAGAAAAATAATTATTGAAGATACAATGACAGTAAGAACCTTGAGATAGGGAAATGATTCTGGATTATCCAAGTGGGCCCTAAGTGCAGTCACATGTATCCTTATAAGAGGAAGGTAGAGGGAGTCAGACACATACAGAAGAGAAAGTGATATGAAGATGGAGGCAGAGGTGAGTGATGTGGCCACAAGCCAAGGAATGACAGCAGTCACCAGAAGTTGGAAAAGTCAATGAAGGATTCTTCCTAGAGCGTCTGGAGAAAGTGCAGCTCTGCTGACATTTTGATTTCAGCCTAGTAGTACTGACATTGGACTTCTGGCTTCCAGAACTCCAAGTGAATACATATATTGTTGTTTTAAGCCCCCAAGTTTGTGGTGATTTGTTGCAGTATCCACAGGAAATGAATACATTATTAAGTTAATCTAACCTATTTAATTTTCCTTTTTAAAAGTGTGACTACTCGTTAATTTAAAATTACATATGTGGCTCACAGTTTATTTCTTTTGGACAGTGATGCTTTAGACCATATGAAGAGTAATTATAAAGACGGCAAAGACAAGCTGTTCTCTAAATCTGTAGTGGACAGAATAAAAGCTAATGAATTGAGTATGCAAAGAGAGTTTGAATATATAAAAAAGGATAAACTAGGTTTAATGGCTCCTAAATATTGAAATTCACAAACAGAGGCCCTGAAATGTGTATGCCTACAAATCTTAGAAAATAGGAGCAGCAGCCATATGTTAGTCAACTTTTCTGTAGAACTGTCTGGGAGATGGGACTGGGATCAGATGACTGCTTGAAATTCTGTCTCCACCTTGACTCACACTAAATTGTTGAAATTACAAGGCAAAGTATTTTCCATGCTCAAATTTTAGTTTCTCTGGAACTTTCATCTTCTTCAGTGGTACTGAATAAGCAGATCAAGAATGATGAAGCCAGGAAGAAACTAAACCTAGTTAGACTCTAATGTCAGGAGTGAAAGGACTGGGATAAGATTCTTGTGCTACAGAGTGTCAAGCTACTTAGCCATAATAGGACTTTTGGGTAACTTGATCTGCCTGAGCCTCAATTTTATCATCTATAGAATGGATACAATAATATCCAACTCGAGTTTGTTCTAAAGATTGGAAATAATATATGTAAAGTACATTATACAGAAGCATAGTACACAGCCATATTTCATTTATTATTATTTTTTTGTTTGTTTGTTTTTTGAGATGGAGTTTCACTCTTGTTGCCCAGGCTGGAGTGCAATGGCACAATCTTGGCTTACTGCAACCTCCACCTCTGGATTCAAGTAATTCTCCTGCCTCAGCCTCCTGGATTACAGGCATGCACCACCATACCTGGCTAATTTTGTATTTTTAGTAGAGATAGGGTTTCTCCATGTTGGTCAGGTTAGTCTCGAACTCCCGACTTCAAGTGATCCGCCTGCCTCAGCCTCCCAAAGTGTTGGGATTACAGGCATGAGCCAACGCACCCGGCCTGAGATTTTTCACATTGGTATACTGAATGAATAGAAGTAATGATTTCAAATTGGACTTTCCCAAGATGGCATCATATTATCTAGTGTGGTCAGAAAAGGCAGAGGTATGGCTTGTAAAACATTATAAGTCAACAGTTTTCTGGATTTGTAATAGACTGGCATTGCAGCCAGACTTGAAACTGTGTTTTATCTATGGAATTTAAACTCTGCCAGCAGTAGTCTCTGTTCTACAGAAGTGAAGGCTTTCTGTTTAGTAATAGGAGATAATAACTCCTCTTCCTAAGTAGCCTAAATGGTTACCTAAATAGCTACCGTTAAGGCAATTTTCTAAAGTATTTTTAATGAGCATACCAATTGACTCAATTTTTATAGCAACCTACAATAGTCCTTCTTTACCCTGTGTCAGTTACCCTTGGTTAGCCAGGGTCTAAAAGTTTTAAATAAAAATTTTTAAAAATAAATAATTCATCAGTTTTAAATTACACATCATTCTGAGTAATGTGATAAACCCCTGCTCTGTCCTGCTCCATCTCTCTCAGGACGTGAATCAGCCCTTTGTTCAGCATAACCATGCTGCATATGCTACCTGCCTGTTAGTCACTGAGTAGCTGTCTCAATTATCTGATGAAAAGAAACAGTACAGCTGTGTACCCCATAACAAAGTTTTGATCAATAATGGACCACTTATATGACATTGGTCCCATAAGATTATAATGCAGCTGAAAAATTTCTGTCACCTAGAGATATAAGCATGATGCATTATTTTTCTGTGTTTAGATATGTTTAGGCATATTTAGATGTATACATACTTACCATTGTGTTACAATTCCCTACAGTAACATGCTATACAGACTTGTAGCTTGGGAGCAATAGGTTGTGCTATATAGCTTAGGTGTGTAGTAGGCTATACCATTTAGGTTTGTGTAAGTATACACTGCGATATTTGCACAATGACAAAGTTGCCTAATCCTGCATTTTTCAGAACATATGCCTATTATTAAGTGACATACGCCTATCATTAAGCAACATATGACTGTAGATATAGGATTTGGTGTGATCGCAGTTTCAGGCATCTGCAGGGGGCCTTGGGACATATCCTTATCCTCCACAGATAAGGGGGTACAACTGTATGTGGTAGACACTATTGTTATGATTTCCTTTTAATAGAAGAAGAAATTGAGACACAGGGAGATGAAGTACTTTGCTTAATATAAGCAGTTATTAAAGACTGGGATAGGGATTTGAACTCAGTTTATCTAGTTTGAATATCCTAGTTATTATAGCTGCTGTACTGTGAATATATATATATATATATATATACACATATATATTCATATATATATACTGCCTTTTATAGAGTATGACTTCTTCAAGACAGATGAATCTATTTACAACTGCTCATTGATAATAGCTTCAGTTCATCCACACACATTTATTGGACACATATTATTTGTAACATATTGTGCAAGACTTCAAAGGAACACAAAGACAAATAAGACAGGATCTATCCTCAAGGAGTTCAGAATGTAACGTGCAAGATGGTTATGTTAGCAATAAATTATTATGAAAATAAAATCAAAGTAACTGTGAAAAGAGGTGTAACTACCATTGGATAAGAGTCTCTTCTATGGGCTCCCAAATACCATATGAAGACCTTTATTGCATGTATCACGCTTGAATGCAATCATCTGTCCAGTTCTTAATCTTCCTTGCTAGACCAGAACAATAGGCACTATGTCTTATTCATCGTTATTTCCCAGGTATCTATCAAATTCCCTGACATCTAGCGGGTTATCGGTATTGTTTATGGAACACAAAAATAAGTGAAAAAATTGATGCAGAGAAGCTGATCAAAGAACTGGGAGTAGCCTGCAAAGCTGGACTACAACATTGGCTTTTGAAGTAGACTTTGGAAGATAAGGAAGATTTTGGTAGAAGAAAAGGTGGGACTTAAGGCAAGGCAGGCATAGGATAGATCAGACAGAGGAACGGTACAAACAGAAGCTTGAAAGGTGGAAGTGGTTTATTGGACCAGTGTACTGTTCTGTGACAAGGTTCTATGCTTGTGTTGACCAAAGCTAAGGTCAAGGAAAGAACTAGTAACAGTTCTGATAATTTAGGCAAATCCCCTAAACAAGTTGGTACAAAGAAAAACAACTTGATGAGTTATTGAATTGTTCTGAAAAATAAACACATATTATTTATTGAATACTTATTCCATGTCCATTATTTCACGGATATTAGTTCATCCTCACAGCATCATGTATCTGTTTATTTTACAGAAGTCACTAAAGCTCTGTGTAGATGACTTGCCCACATAGCTCATCTGAGGCGAAGTCAGGATTTGAGTCCAAGTCCTTCTGAGTCCAGGACTCATGATAGCTATATCATGTAGACCTGACACAATCTGTGTATATTCATCAAATTTATGTATTTTCTTTATCTTTCATTTTTTCTTTCACATATACCTAAAATCTGCATTGGTTAGTAAGAGCTCAGAAATGCTTGAGACTGAAGTTGAATCAGGAAAGCAAGATTTTTTTTTGTATCCCTTCAGCAAAGCAGGAGGCTGCAGCTTACTGGAACTCATCTTCCTATATACTCAAGTGCCTCCAGAGAATTCCGAAAGCTGGGCATGAATATGTAGACATGCAAAAAATCACCAAGGCAGATGTTACGCTGATCTCCACTGGGCCATTTTATATCACAGTAGCTAATATACAGCACCTTTTTTGGCTGCCAACATTTTTTTGTCTCTGTTTATCAACCTCCTTTTATTTCTATCCTCCACTACCAGACCCTTACATTTACATTTTTCTCTGTTTCCCCAGAAGAAGCTTACTTTTAATTTTTCTCTTTTACAGAGAAGGTTAATTCCAGCATGTCCAACGAATGCAGAGTTGGCAGAACTCTTTGGTTTCAAGCTGCTGCGACAGGTGAACACTCAGATCTCCCTGGACCCTGCCATATCACTACTTCTATGATTTCTGATATGTTTCCTTTATTATAAGCCTGTGCACTGTGGGTAACTCTATGAAAATTTTAGAAAGTCAAAAACCCATTGTTGGCCAATGGGTTATCTTTAATTATCTGAAATCCAGTGCCAGAGAGGTGTCAGTGTACAGTGGCATAGCCCTTGTTTTCTCTTCCTTTACGTTGATGGCACTGCTGAGCTCCTGCCAGAGGGTCAGGTTCTCTTTATGTTTTCTTTAGCAGTCATGATGAAGTAATCCATCCAAGGTGTATGATTGGCTTCAACTAGGCCATTTATTCATTCACTCCTCAGATATTTATTGAATGCCAGCTATGCGCTGGGCATCATATAAAGCAATAGTGTTATGATAGTGAGAAGACAGATGGGGTCCTTGCTGTCATGGAAACTACATTCAAGTGAGGAGAATGACAGTGAACAAGGAGACCTTCAAACAATATTTTACAGATTGACACATCTGCCGTGAAAAAGTAACAAAGGAAGATGGAATGAAAAAAACTGTGGAAGGCCCCATTAGAGAGCTGGCCAGTGAAGGCCTTTCTGAAGAGGTTGTGACTGATGGGCTTAAACTTGAAGTGAAGGAATAAATCAACCATGAGGAGAGTTGGGGGAAAGCATTCTAGAATAACACATGAGAAGTTCTGGTACTGGGAAAAGAGCACCCAAGGAACTTAAAAGCAACTTAATGTGGTCAGAGCAGAGAAATAAGAATGGAGAATGGTAGTAGTTTAAGTTGGAGGAGTCAGCAGGAGGTTGAACCCCTAGGACATTGTAGGTCATGGTAAGGAGATTGCATTTTATTTGAAGAGCACTGGGATTCATTCAAAGATTTTAAGCAAGCAAGTGACAAACTTATATGTACATCCTGTGTCCCAAAGCAAAATCTGATTTGTACAAATATAACAGGAGGCAAGATGATAGATACTGTGCTCAAAACAGTTTATTCTGTAAAAATTCCAGCAACAAGGTCTGTGTTGGAAATAAACAGGTGGGCCGTGTTTCGGAGAGATTAACTGTGGTAGAGAAGGCTAGTGGAGGAACAAAATTAATTCCCCTTCCCTAGTGTGGAGTTGTCAGAGGAAGAAAGCCACCCAGCTAGGGATTACATTTCCCAGCCTCCTTTGTACCCATGTGTAGCTATGTGATTAGTTTCCAGTAATAGAATGTGAGTGGAAGTAATGTGTGATTGATTTCTGGTTTGGGACTTTTAAGAAGTCGATGTGTTTGTATCCACAGATGGGGAAAGAGGATTCTGGAGCCTTAAGGATTTGTGGATCTCAAGGTGGGAGAAAGCTGTCTTCTATTTTTAATTTAATTGTGCTAAGAAATGTGGGAGATTTGGGGCTTTGGCAGCTGGCATTTTCCTAACTAAATTGAGATCCTATTTGAAGATTTCCTTTCTCTTCTAAGTTACCCAAATATTGCCATCAATGTTTCCAAAGTATGTATCAAATACCTAGACCTATTTTTCTGGAGTCAGAGACTCTAGCTGTCTACCAAATATCAGACGTCTTTGTTGGGCACAGAGCTACTTCAAAATATCCTTAGTATTTATTTTTGTTTGTTCTCTACCTACCCCTCCCATCAACCCCCACAATTAGAATGTGAGTAGAAGTGATGTGTGCTGCTTTCAGGCCTAGCCCATGAAAACTCGTCCCATGTGTTTCTCCAGGCCCTTTACCCTTTTGGATGATTAGGATGTGGCCTCCTTGGGTGACTTTAGAAGTCACATGATGATGGAAGAGCAGCTCTTGGCCTGGGCTCCTGAATGACCTCATGGAGGAACAGCTGCTCTGCTGAGGACAACACTAACCTTGGACAGTCATAGGAATGAGAAAGTAAAGTAATGTTCTATGATAGATAGTGAGGGGCTGTTACTTTGGAAAAGGTGCTCAAGAAGGACATTTAAGGTGAATGACAATAAGAAACCAGTTATGCAAAGAGCTAGGGGAGAAAGCATTTTAGTCATAAAGAGAAGTTATCCGAAAGCTCTAAGGTGAGAAGGAGTTTGGTATGTTGATGATGACTGAAGGCCAAAGTAGCTGGAACAGATAAGGAAAAGGAAACAGTATGTAGTAAGAATGGTACACAGGCTGAGTGCAGTGGCTCACGCCTGTGATCCCAGCACTTTGGGAAGCTGAGGTGGGTGAATTACCTGAGGTCTGGGGTTCGAGACCAGCCTGGCCAACAGAATACAAAAATTAGCCGGGCATGGTGGCATGAGCCTGTAGTCCCAGCTACTCAGGAGGCTGAGGCAAGAGAATCTCTTGAATCTGGGAGGTGGAGGTTGTAGCAAGCCAAGATCGTGCCATTGCACTCCAGTTTGGGCAACAAGAGTGAAACTATATCTCAAAAAAAAAAAGAAAGAAAAAAAAAGAATGGTAGACAGGACTCAAACCATGAAGTTTGGATTTTTTATTCTAGGTTTGACAGCAGAGTTTTGTTTTTGTTTTAAATTTATTTTATTGTTTACATTTATTATTTATTACTATTTAATTTTTATAGATTTAGAGGGCACAAGTGCAATTTTGTTACCTGGATATATTGTGTGGTGATTAAGTCTGGGTGTTTAGCATAGTCATCACCTCAGTAATGCACATTGTACATAACTGGTAATATCTCAATCTTCTCTCCCTCTCACCCTCCTAGCTTTTGGAGTCCCCAGTGTCTATTATTCAACATTCTATGTCCATGTGTGCACACTGATTAGCTCTCACTTATAAATGAGAATGTGCAGTATTTGACTTTCTGAATTATTTAAGGTAATAGCCTCCAGTTCAATCCATGTTGCTGCAAAAGATACAATTTCATTCTTTTTTATGATGGTAATATTTCATGATATATATATGTGTGTACACACACACATATACACATGGTATATATATATATATATATATGTGTGTGTGTATATATATACACACACCAGGTATATATATGGATAAGGAAAATGTGGTGTGTGTGTATATACACACATACACACACACAGTATATATGTCTATATGTACTGTGTGTATGTATCACAGTATATATACACACATATATAGTGTGTGTGTATACACATATACACACACACACACACACCACATTTTCCTAGTCCAATTATCCACTGATGGACACGTAGGTTGATTTCATGACTTTGTTATTGTAAATAGCACTGAAAGCAGTTTTGTTGGCTAGTATGTTTATTGGTTTTATGCAGTGTTCTAAGCTCGTTGGCTACTGTGGGTGATGAATTGTGATGGTGTAAGACTGGAATCCAGTGGTCTTGTCAGGAGGCTGTGCAGTTGTTCATGTGATGGTGGATGATGGATTGTACTAGTTGGTAGTTAATGACATGAAGAGAAGTAGATTGATTTACATGTTTTGGAGAAGATGTCAACAGGACTTGTAGCTTAGGAAGCATAGAAGGAACTCTTGATGTGGCTTGTGCATTATTGTGGTCCACAGAACCACACACAGAGTGAAATATCTAAATACCTTATTTGGAATTATTCTGCATGAGAAATTTATCTATTTTCCCCCATTTATTTATTTGTCACTTATAACATTATATACTTGTCGATATTTATTTTATATTTTGAGTGAAAATCTAATACTTCATTTTTGCAGCTTCATTATTGCAACTCTTGGGAGTTCTTTCAGTTGGCTCCTGTGTTCATTCAATATACTCCCATCATTGGAGGTTATTTTGAGTACTTCCTAACTTTCTGTTAGACTCCAGGATCACCTCAGATATTCTTTCCCACAGTTCTAGAATCAGCCATATCCCCAAAGAGCCTTCTTTTCTTAAAGATTCATATTAGAAAACAAAGTCTGTATTCAACGTTTGTTGCTACTGGGGTGTCATTACTCCTAGGCCCTCAAGAGCCTTTTATCTAGCTCACAGTTTTGTACATCAGTCATTTGACCTAGGCTCAGCTGGGTGCTTCTACTGGTCTAGACTCAATTCAGCTGATTTCATCTGGGCTTGCTCATACATCCATGGTCATGTGGTACACTGTCAACAGGCTTCATGATAGCCTCAGCTGGCACAACTGGGATGCCTGTGACCTTTATCACTATGGTCTTTCATCCTCCAGCACTCTAGCATAAGCTCGTGCACATGGTGGCAAGATTCATTAATAGCAAGAACAAAAACACAAAAAAAATATATTGAGTTACGGTATGGAAACTTACCCAGTAAGACCTCTGTTACACTTATTGGCCAAAGCAAGTCAGAAGTTTAGCCTAAGCTCAAGTGATGAGAAATAAACTCCATACCTTGATAGGAGCATCTGCAAATAACTGTGGCTCTATTTATAATTTTCTACCTATGAGTTATGTAGAAATGGGAAACATTGGAGAAACTATTCCTGAGTGGTAAGATGAAGCACAATCAGAATGAGGGATTTGTGGGGTCATGGCCTCAAGGAATAAGGCAGGACTTCCAGTGCTTAATAGAGAGGTATTATACTCTTGATGAGAATAAAAATAAGATTGGCTGGTTGTTAACTTACCCACTTAGTTTGGCCTAGAAATGGAAATTCATAAGCAGGAAGAGAAGCAAGGAAAGCAGCTAAGATCAGATGCTTTAAGCAGAGATTCTAGACAGGAAATCTTGCAGTCATAGGTTTCTACAGCAGCCATGATCAAAATCAGCAGATATGAAGGAGGAAGAAGGGACAGAGATCATAATGGACCTTACTGATCCAAGAGGTACTAAAATCTTTTCGAGGCTTCCCTTTTGCAGAATTACTTGAAAAATTATCTGTAACCATTGATAATTATCTCATTTTTACACTTTTGTTCTCACAATTTTTTGAATATTTTGTAAGATTGTTTATGATCTACTTGGAAATATTTATGTCACCAAGAAAGCAATCTGAAATGTGAGTAGACTGGCCACCTGCAGTCTCCCTATTTAAACATAAATTATCATTTAATATTTGGAGTATGTAACATTTGCTTAATGCACATCAGACTTGCTTCTAAATCAATGACCTGGGACCCTTAAATCCTTATTATACCCCCTATCCCTGCTTCTTATTCTATTTTCCTAAAGAAACTGTATTTCAAGGAGAATTTATCCTTCAAATATCATTGAATCTATTATTATGTGATTACTTGTAAGATAGTGAATATAAGTAATTGTGGCACATACTGTTCTTATGGAAAACCAGTTGTACACAGTGGAAGAGCATTTTACCTTTGGTGTTTTAAGATTAGCGCTGAAGATCTACTGAAGCTCAGAGTTCTGAATCCACTCAGCCATGAGCCACCAGAAATCTTTAACAGCTGAAATGTTAGTGCTTTCATTGAAAGAGGCATGAACTCTGATTCCCTTTGTGAGAGTATAGTGCAATGACCTTAGGGTCTCAGAGCTTCTAAACTTGTAATCGTAATAAGCAACCCATAAAATACTAGTATTTCTTTTCTATTAACAACCATTTTAGATCACTGCATGTTTATTTGAAAGATCATGAATAAGCCAACCAAGACCAGCCTAGACATCCTTTATTCATCTATATTTCCTTAGCCTTTTCTACCATTCAATTTTCTTAAAACATATAATTCTAATAGAATTTATATTTGAAACCTTCAAATTTAACACTGAAATGTAACCAAAATTTTTAATATAGACTTTTGAATGAAAAAAAGGAATACAAATGAGCATTGTTAAATTTCTGGTTTAATAGGAGATTGAACAACTCAGCTTAACTCTAGAGCTTCTCAATCTCCAACTAAAAGATAGTAGAAAATAAATTAAGAGATAAGAAAAGGCAATATAAAATGAATCATGATTATAATTATATAACTGTTATTTTTAGACTTAAAATAGTAACACAATTTTTTAAATTTATGGTAGCACATTTGATGTTTTTTTTTCCCTATGTTCTGGAATAAAAGAGTACCTAGCTCCTAAAAAAAAAAAGAAAAGGCAAATTGAAAACAAAATTTTGAAAGATGGAAAACTAATGGACAACTGGAAATAAATAATTTTGCTCAGTTCTTTTGCTCACTTATATATTTTAGCCTGACTAACTGTAAGTCAATAGACAAGAAAGTGATCACAAATATGATTTTTTATAAACCCCAAACAATTGAAGTATCGCCAATAATATAAACGGGAAACTGAGTGACAAAGAGATTTAGGACGTAAAATTATAGAATATCAGAATGTTTAAGGCAATCACAAAAGTCAAATATTCAGAATCTACAATTTTAATTTTCTTTTTTGATATGTAGAGATTGAGTAGGTATAAGCATTGTTAGAGATAGGATTCCAATTTAGGTATTAGAAGCAATAAAGAGAATATGCACATGGTGAATTGTTATGTGATTGAGAGGCTAAGCTTGATGTTTGTAGTGGCATGGAATATTGATTCAATATTAAGAATAATTTTAACAATTGAAGTTTTCCTAAACTGGAGTGGCTGACTTCTGAAGTAGCAAGCATCTAACCACTGAACGGATTAGGTCTTGCTGTGATCAGTGGGAAGGAAGACTAGATTACTCAGAATGTCTTTTCAAATCTATAGTATGTAATTCCAATGTAATTGGTCTGATCAAGAGCCGAGAGCTAGTTAGTGGTAGAACTTTTCTGTTATATCATCTTGGCTCTTGCTTGACCACATGGTTCAGCTAAGAATCCTAAACATTTTGGTATTAAATGCGTTGTCCTAGCCTTCTGTATCTATGTTGTGGTGTGGCATTCCAGATTGTGCTCGCCCACATCAGCTTTTCCTGTTTCATTTATCTCCCATCTCAGTAGATCAGGCCAGAGACCTAAGAGGCATCCTTGATTTTTCCATTTGCCTCACCCTAACATCAATCCACGAGAAAGTCCTATTTTTCTTATTTCCAAATTAGATCTCACATTCATTTACTTTCCATTGTTATTCAAACTCCCATCAACTCATATCAGAACTACTAAAACAGTCTTCTTACAGGAGTCCTTATTTTAACTATTTTCCTTTGTAGTACATTCACCACATAGAAGAAGGATGACCTTTCAAAAGTGAAAGTATAACCATTTCCTTCAATTTCTGAGTTTCAATCAATCTTACAATAAAAGTCTAGTTCACAAATTTCTGCATAAACTAGCTCCTATTTTCCTCCTTAACCTCTACTCACAATTTACCCACCACCTTGGTCACTTTGCTTTAGTCACATTGGCCTTTTTCTGTTCTAATCCTTGCCCATCTTGGCATTTGCATCTTCTCTTCCTTCTTTTCAGGAAATTCACTGCTCCCACTTCCTTCCACCATCCCCATCTCTTCCCTTGACTTGATCATCCTCATTCTTTGGATCTCAGCTCACATGACAGCTCTTCTGAGGGGCCTTTCCTCATCACCTTTTCACTACAATCTCTCTCAGTTGCCCGAACTCATCACTTTGTTTATCTCCATAAGAAAATCCATGTGCATATGTTTTCATTTGTTGGTTCAATTATGTGTAAATTTGACTAATTTTCTATCTCTATCACTGAACATGAATTTTAACAGTGATCTTGTCTATATGGTTTAATTCTTGATTTAGCAAAGTGCTTTACATATAATAAGTACAATAATACACATATATAATGTTTATGTTTAGTCACAGATCATTTACTTCCTAACCTTAACTCTCTAGAGTGACATATTTCTGAAGCATTCTCTATTGTCTTCTAAAAATAAGTCTTTACTAAATTGAGTCTTGAAGATTTTCAGGCTCTTTTGGCCTGGATAAGAAAATAGGAAATGAGGGATAAAGAAAAGGTACTTTGCCTCTACATGTTGGTAATAACCTGAAATATTTGTCATTCAAAAGATTTCAGATCCATAGAAGCTCCCCATCTGTATTCTGTTTCTCAGTATTCCTTCCAACCTGATTGATTTCACCCTTATTGCTTAATTTTCATCATTATCATTACTTGTCATCTTTGGACAGAGAATGGTATCAGCACAGCAGTTTGTACAAGCTGCTGTCTACTGTCGAATTTGTTAATGTCCTTATTACAGGCATATAAAAACCTTCGTCCTCTGCTGAGCTATCAAAAGCCTGCTATCTGTCAGCATGTCATCCAGAACAAAGCAACAAAGTCTTCATTCTTGTCTTGCAACTTGAAAAGCTGTTTAATATTGAACAATCCACACAGCCTGTCTGCTTTAAGGCCTATTCTTGCACCCAATTTTTTTCCTGTGACTCCTTCTCTGCCTCTAGATATATGGAAACTTCAATATGTTCTTCAAGAATGAAATGCAAAAGAAATGAATGCCAGTCAATGCTTCCCTCAATTTATTTATGCATTCCCCTGGAGACTTTGATTATTAATATCTATAATTATATAAAGATAATACAAATGCAAACTTCAGCCTAGTCCCTGTGCAGATAATTTAAAATTGCATTTTTCTAGTTATTAATTAACCTGTAGTTTCATAGACATACTTGTAGAAACAAACATTCTAAATATTAGCTCTCATGATTACTTTTTAGAAAGTGCCTCTCATATCTGAGCAATCACCTGACCAAGAAAATCTTGAAATTTTGACTCTTTTCTGGGAGTGAATTTTTTAATTATGGATGAATTCTCAGTTTGTTGAGGGCTTGCCTAATTACTCATGTTACAAGTTTTAATATTAATTTAATAATCACGTTACAAAACATATTAAATTCTTTCTAAAATAGAGCATACTGAATATAAATAGATCTATATTTGTGACTTGGAATCACTATTAACATTAATTTTTAAACTTTTAAAATAATACAATGATGCTCTCAGGCATTACTAACAAATTTAGGGAAGTTTGCTTTGATACTAAATGAGCATCAGGGTGTCTGAGTTTGTTTATCTGAATTTTGTAATTTCTTTGCATTCGTTATTGTTGGGTTGTACCTTCTATTGCTATCATTACGACTTTTAGTGACATCCTTCTTCATTTTATTAATTAGCTGCTTCTCTCTTATAAGAGCTTAGGCACTTGCTAGGAAAAGAGACAAACCAAATGAACAGAGGTATTTGAGGCAGAGCTCTAGAGACTCAATTAGAATGATAGTGCATAAACACTACTGGGGTGGTTGTGAGGATTAAGTGAAATATTGTACATAGAGTGCTCAGCTCATAAATGGTACTTGGTAACTGTAAGGGTTTTCTTTCCTGCCACCATCTACTTCCTTGACTCTTTTTGCATCAAGTAGAGATCTGTCCTATCTCCAGCTCAAAACAAAGACAAGAGAGGCATTTTCCTTGGGGATGGTAAGAATCGTCTCCATAAAGTGGACATCAGGGGGTGTAGAGAAGAAACCTTGTCCTCCTTCTTCTGTAAGGGAGCCTTCCTTGAGTCCTATTCTCAGCCTTATCCCAAGGACAGGTTAAGGGAAAGGAGCAAGTGGAAGAGTAGCATGTTCTTGTTTTAGCGTGGCCTCGATCAGTAAAACCCTTAGACTCTCTGTGTTAATGGTGGTGGTTGTAAGGTTTCCTCTGACAAGGTGCCTGCAAATTTTATATATATATAAATATATATAAGTATGTATATATAAAGAGAGAGAGTATGATTAAAAAATTTGCAGGTGCCTGCAAATTTTATATATATATATAAAAATTATATATATATATTCATATATATATTATATATATATGAATATATATTTATATATTAAAATTATATAACTATATATAAAATTATATATATATATTATATAACTATATATAATTTATATATATTATATACAACTATATATAATTTATATATATAAATATATTAATTATATATATAAGTATGTATATATAGAGTATGATTATTGTTCACTGCGCTGTGAAAATGCAGTGAGTGAACTCTTGTTAAACATTTATTTACTTATTAGTTCAATAAATAAGTCATTTATTTACTTATTAATTCAATAAATAAGTGTCAGACACTGAGCAGTAGCCCAACGGGGTAGAAAAACAAATAAAACACAGTCCATGTCTTCAGAGATTCATATTCAAATGAAGGAGACATACAAGTTAATGCTGAAGTTTGACTAGTGCTCAAATATAGGGAGGTGTAGTATACTGTGGAAACTCAAAGGAGAGGGCACTTGACCCAGACTCTACAGTGGTGAGAGGTGTGTGTGTGTTTGTATGTGTGTTGACCAGGGGCATCACTGAACCTGAGTCCTAAAGAATGACAAGGAGTTATCCAGGCAACAGAGAGTTAGAAAATTATAGAAAAAACTCTGTTTTAGGTTCAAAACAGACTTAGAACGTTCTCAAGTCGAACACATGATTTTTTGATGCACTGTAGTTTATTTACTTATTTCTCTTTTGCTGTGCCTTTGAGTTTTTCTCCCCTTGTGCTTTACCTTTGCTTATGTCATTTTAGGAAAGTTCCTTTAGAAAATGCTAAACTCTCTTAGTCGTGAATTTTAAGAAAAAATTTGAAAAGTAAAAAATAAAGGAGGTTAATTCACCTTTGGGCTCTAGACAGGATGGCTTAGGATTTAGGGGGGCTACCAGGCAATCCAAGTAAGAGACTCTGATAAGGACGCAGGAAACACATGAAGTACACGGGCAGCCCTAATTTGGAGTTCATTTCCAAATTTGTAAAGTAATAAGAGGATAAGTTCCCTACACAGGTTGTTCTGGTTTTAATCCTACTACTGTGATGATCTGTGTAATCTTGGGTACATTACTTATCATGTCTTTGCTTTAGTTTCCTTACCTCTAAAATGGAAAAAAAAACTCAAAGAAACTAACACCTCTTTCATAGGATTTATTGTCAAAGTTAGATGAGTCAATATTTGTAAATATTTGTTGGCACTCAAAGGTATTCAATAAATATTAGATATTATTATAATTAGTGTGAGTTTTTAAAAATGCTAATATATATAAACAACTCATTAATTAGTCATAGCCTAGTTCCTAGGATATAGTAATGACTGTAAATTGTCTTCTCTTCTTCCTCCACTTTCTCTTCTTCTTTTCCATTATTATCTCTTTTCAAATGGATATTTTCAGCCAGTATCTTGTCACGTGTTTTCCTTTTCTTTCTTTCTTTTTTTTTCTTTTGAGACAGTTTCTCACTCTGTCGCCCAGGGTGGAGTGCAGTAGTGTGATCTCAGCTCACTGCAAACCTCTGCCTCCTGGGTTCAAGCCATTCTTCTGTCTCAGCCTTCTGAGTAGCTGGGATTACAGGTGTGCACCTCCACACCCAGCTAACTTTTTTTTTTTTTTGAGTCAGTGTCTCTCTCTGTTGTCCAGGCTGGAGTTCAGTGGAGTGATCTCGGCTCACTGCAACCTCCACCTCCTGGGTTCAAGCCATTCTTCTGCCACAGCCTTCCAAGTTGCTGGGATTACAGGCACATGCCACCATGCCCAGATAATTTTTGTGTTTTTGGTAGAGATGGGGTTTCACCATATTGGCCAGGCTGGTTTCAAACTCCTGACCTTGTGATATGCCTGCCTCGGCCTCCCAAAGTGCTGCGATTACCAGCGTGAGCCACAGCGCCCGGCCACTTTTTATATTTTTAGTAGTGATGGGGTTTTGTCATTTCGGCTAGGCTGATCTCGAATTCCTGGCCTTAAGTGATCCCCTCACCTTGGCCTCCCAAAGTGCTGGGAGTATAGGCATGAGCCACCATGCCTGGCCCACTTTTTATTTATTTATTTATTTTTTTAGCAGAACCATAATCATGTGTCAATGCTTAGTTTGATACGAAATTGTTCTCTGTTTCTTTGTTGACTTTCTATTTTTCCTTCCTAACTAACTGCAAGTTACTTATGGATAGGAACTAGACTTAATACTTATAATATAGTGCTAAGAATATATCAGATGCTCTGTAAATATTTGTTGAATAATTTATGAAGTACTTGGGAGTAGTCAAATACTATTGATTAAGAATGGAAAAGTATTATGTCATTGATGAAGGTTAATTTTTTTATATGCTGAGTATTTATCTAAAAGTTAAAAATGTTTCAGGACTTGATGGAAGATTTCCAAGTCAATAGCTTTAGTTTTTATCTACACTTGATAGAAACCTTGGTCTTATCTTTAAGATGAAATGTTTTCATCCTTTCCTAGTATTTTTATTTAGAAAACTGACATTGGCCTTCTTCATTTTAATCTTTGATTATGCACTCAAAAAGTAGGGTCTTCAGAAACACTAAAAAAATAATGTACGTGTTCCAGTGAATTCTCATTTTGTGGATTGGTAAGCCCATGATGTTATCATTAAATTTAAGTGATTCACAGTTTTGTTTTGTTTTTTTCTTTACAACTCAGGTAGTTTTTTCTTACAAAGTACCTTTCTGCCAAGAAGTTTCTAGAAGTACAACACATATTCAACTGCATAATCTCTTATTAAATTTAAGTAAGTCAGCATCAACCATTCCTACTTCCATTTTCCAGATGAAAAGCAGATTGGGTGATTGACATAGAAAACTTGCAGACTTAGGTGCTGAACACAATATCAATAAATAACTTCAAAATTAAATTGTTTTCTTTACTAGATACGTAAACTTAGTCTTCTACTTTCCATTTTCATCACTTCCAGATAATCATTCTGATTCAACTTGAGGTTAGCAGTTGACTTCTATTTCTGTTTTAGCAAATGATTGCTTCCTGGCATTTCAGGCATTAAGTCACTCAGATCTTGCCCAGTGATTGCTCCCATGTGTCTTACTCCTCCTTCATTCAGTTCAGCAGAATCACATGCAGATACGCAAAAGTCAACCAAGGAACATGTGTCCAGTGCAACTGCCCAGGTCTGGTCTTTGCTTCATCTTGACCTAATGCTGACCATCTTTGTTCTTGTTTTTCTTGTTTCCTCAGCTCAAAAGTTTTGGCTTCTCACAATTCGCAGTTGCAAAAATATGAAACCAATCTAAGTGTCCATAAACCAACAAGTGGATGAAGAGAATGTATATATACACCATGGAATAGTATTCAGCCATAAAAAAGAACTAAATAATGTCCTTTGCAGCAAGCTGGTTGGAGCTGAAGGCCATTATTCTAAGTGAAGTAACTGAGGAATGGAAAAAACAAATATCGCATGTTCTCATTTATAAGTGGGAGCTAAGCTATGAGAATGCAAAGGCTTAAGAATGATATAATGGATCTTGGCAATTTGGGGTGTGGGAAGGGTGGAAAATTGAGTGAGGGATAAAAGACTACCTATTGGGTAGAGTGTACAGTGCTTGGGTGACAGGTGCACCAAAATCTTAGAAATTACCACTAAACTTACTTATGTATCCAAAACCACCTGTACACTCCAAAACTATTTTTTTCTTCAAAGAGAAAAATCTAATTATAAAAAAAGGTTTGGCTTCAATTTTTCTTTTTTTTAAATGTGCTTTTGAGGTCCTATGCAGACTCTCCTCACTGCTTTGGATTTTGTTTCCTTTGTGCCTTCCCATTTGGTTCTTGACTCTGTACCTTGACTGCTACTTTGGGTGAAAGACATCTTCCCCCAGCTCTTCCAGACAACCCCATCAGCATAGTCAACCACTGGTTATTTCCTTCTGCTTCCATCGGAGAAGAGGAATTTAGATGCGCATTTCATTTTTCCTATTTGGGTTTCCAAGCAGATAAATGGTCAACACTATTTCTTAACTAGTCATAACTCTTTGAGGCATAGCTGAAAATGTATTATAATTTATTTTCTTTTTAAATTTTTTCTTTATATGCAGTCTGAAAATTATGTCTACATATGTAAATAGTTTAAGTGGTTCAATGAATTAGTAAAATCAGACAAATCAGGAAAAAGACAATCATTCTGGCTGTATGACAGACATTAAAGTGATGAAACGGCTAGTGCCTTACTAATTTAAAAAGAGCTTTCAACTAGATGTATCTAAAAGCCAATCATTTGGTGAGGTAGTCATAAGCATATATGATTGATCTCATAACAATACAACATTTTTGGGGCTGTCTTATCCATAGCAAATTGACCTAAAACTTGATAAAAGTTTAGTATGCATATGTTTTTAATCGGTAATCAATCTTGATAGTGAAGAATTTAACATTTCTTTTTTTTTTTTTTTTTTTTTTTGAGATGGAGTTTCGCTCTTGTTGCCCAGGCTAGAGTACAATGGCAAGATCTCGGCTCACCGAAACCTCCTCCTGGGTTCAAGTGATTTTCCTGCCTCAGCCTCCCAAGTAGCTGAGATTACAGACATGTGCCACCATGCCCAGCTAATTTTGTATTTTTAGCAGAGACAGTTTTCTCCATGTTGGTCAGGCTGCTGGTCTTGAACTTTTCACCTCAGGTGATCCACCCACCTTGGCCTCCCAAAGTGCTGGGATTATAGGCATGAGCCACTGCACCTGGCCTGCGCTTAACATTTCTATGGATTTTTTTTTTTTTATTGCACCATACAGAGTGATAAACAGTTCAAATACAATGGTAGCATTTTCTTAAACATTAATTGACCAAAATATAGTTGAAGAATTATGAAGATGTATCCTAAGATTTTTATTACTAGTAACATGAGACTGCAATCTTTTTGTGGCACATGTTTAGAGTTCACTATGTCTTTCATATACAGGTTATGCATAGACAGATAGAAGGATTTTTTCCCCTACTCAGACCAATTCACATCAGATAATAATTCCAGAAACTAGCATTTTGGAATGCTGGTTTACTTAACCTATCCCAGAGAAACATAAACTATTGCTAATGCAGATGTTCGGTGGGGAAAACGTGTTTTTTTCTGAGTGAGGAGGAGAAAGTGACAACCATCGAGATTTAAATTTAAATGATAGCATGGGATAGTAGCTAGCACAATTAAAAATCATTATGGGCTTCCTTGTACAAATTATCACTGAACAGCACTCTCAGGAAAACATTAACAAAGCAATATTTGGATGAGTGACTTGATCTATGGGATGAAGGAGTAGAAGGGGAGGGAAGTGAAGGAGTAGCCCCTTACTCCAAAGAATAGGGAGAATAGCTTTGTAAACAGGTCATTCAGACATAGGTAGCAGACATCATTTATAAAGGACATCAAGTGATATTGTGCACAATCTGAAAGTTAGAAGTAATATGCCATTTTATTTTTGGCTTAGGAAGTTGTAAATTACACTCATTTTAATTCATTTGCCTTTACTACCTTCGAATTCATACAGAATTTTCTTGAGTAGTACCGTATTTTAGAGTATGATTAATGATAGTCTTTATAAATGTAAATAATAGACAAAAAGCCAACATAACTAAATGAAAATGTAAAAAAATTTAATCAAACAACACCCTTGAAAAACTGTAGGTTTGGAGAAGTAGTTTGGTAATTCGTCTTTTGATACCAATTAACTGAACAGATGAGATAATGTGACCAAATTCCATAATGGAGGCATATTTTGACCATCCAGGTAGTTTTTCTCTGAAACTGGTCTCTTGATTTCCTTGAGTCTGAAGGGAATTAAGAGAAGAGATTTTTGCTTAAGTTTTCTTGCTGAAAACATATTTGACAGTTTTAAGATTTTCATTGTATCAATGAATATTGATTTCCATCCTTATGGTTGTCATTATAGTATTATCTTATATTAATAAAAAGTATTAATCATTGTGGAGAAATGAGTGTTCAAATGTGTCACTCTTAGGCTATACATAAATATATAATTTATCATCTTGTCCACCAGAGGTCTAACTGCTGTTTGCAAAACGACGTATCTTGGCAGGGGTTGAAATATAACTACTTTTTCTTGGATATTCTCTTTTTTTTTTTTTTTCTGAGCCAGAATCTCTCTCTGTCACCCAGGCTGGAGTGCAGTGGTATGATCTCGGCTCACTGCAACCTCTGCCTCCTGGGTTCAAGTGATTCTCCTGCTGCAGCCTCCTGAGTAGCTGGGATTACGGGCATGTCCCACCATGTCCAGCTAATTTTTGTATTTTAGTAGAGATGGGTTTCACCATGTTGGCCAGGGTAGTCTCAAACTCCTGAGCTCATGATCCACCTGCCTTGGCCTCTCAAAGTGCTGGGATCACAGGCGTGAGCCACTGTGCCGGACCTGGCTATTCTTTAGTTTCTTCATCCACCAAAATTCTTCTGCCAAGGAAATGGTATGACAATCTTTTTGTTGATAATTATTGGTTCAGTTATTTTAAATATAATTGTTTAAGATATATTGTTTAACTACTGTATACTTATTGGTTGTTTAATAACTCCTACTGTTATTATTGATTTTGATTATCTGATATAAGAAAGAGAGCCTAAGGTGCACAACTTTCTTTATTATCTTGGCTCCTTATTCTTAACCTTTTTTTTCTTAAACTTCAAGGACCACTTGAGGAAGCTAATGAAATCCTGAGCTCCCACTCCAGGAAAATACACATGTGTTCATATAGGCAAAATTTCAAATGTAGTTTCCAGAACTAGGCAGATCACTGAAACCCAATCATGGCTCAGTGGACTCCAGTGAACTCCTGTTCTATGGGTTTAAGCTTCCATCTACATCCCATCTGCCCTCAGCAGTGTCAAACCCCAGCTGCTTAATACAAGTTCCCGTGACTCTTTGCAGGAGAGTGTGTAGCCTCTGTGTAGAGCAGGTCAGATGCCAGGATGTTAATACCCTAATACCTCTCAACCAATGAAGAATTGGTGGATGAGGCTAGACGCAGTGGCTCATGCCTGTAATCCCAGAACTTTGGGAGGCCAAGGTGCTTGGATCATGAGGTCAGGAGATCGAGATCATCCTGGTGAATACAGTGAAACCCCATCTCTACTAAAAATACAGAAAATTAGCTGGGTATGGTGGCAGGCGCCTGTATTTCCAGGCTGCTCAGGAGGCTGAGGCAGGAGAATTGCTTTAACTCAGGAGGCAGAGGTTGCAGTGAACCGAGGTTGCGCCACTGCACTTCAGCCTGGGTGAGACTCTATCTCAAAAAGGAAAAAAAAGAATTAATGGAATACCCCAGTTTCTTCACTCTTCACATAGAACAACTTGGAGGCATTTTCTATACCATCTTTCAGGTCCTAGCAAGGGATGCTATTTGGCCATGTGATAACCTGCTTACAAAAGATACCTGTTATTAACTTTCTTCCCTTCCCTGCCCCACTTCTCTACTCTCCAACTGATGCCTCTTGGGATCAGCTGCAGAATAATCTACTGGCAATTAAATCCTAGTCTTGGGGTCTGCTTTTGAAGAGATTAAATTGTTGCAATTATTACTGCCATTATAATAAATCAACTCAAAACTTAGTGGCATAAAACAGGAATTTTATTATGCTTGTGAATTCTCTGTGGTAGGAATTAAAGCAGAGCACAATGGAAATGGTTTGTTTCCACTTCATGATGTTTGGGACCTCAAGTGGGAATACTCAACTGGGTAGACAACTGGAGGCTGGAATCAGCTGGAGGCCTCTCACACATATATCTAAAGCCTGGGCTGGGATGACTCAATTGCTGAGCTTGGCTGGAAGTAGTGACCCGAGTACCTATATGAAGCATCTCCAAATGGAAGTTTCAAGGTACTCACTCATGCATGGTGTCTAGGATTCCCCAAAATGAGTGCCCCAAGGGGACCTGGTAGAGGCTACACTGTCCTTTTGAATCTAGCCTTTGTACTTGTATAACACTGCTTTTGCGACACTCTTTTGGTTACAAGCCATTTGCTAAATTGGTCTAGATTTGGTGGGGAAAGTGTCAGATAATTTGCATATATATTTTAAAACTTCCACATGAACTAAGACAAAGCTATTGCACAAGTAGGATTTGTTTCTGAATGAAAAACATTCTCCCCTCAAACATTTGGTTCCTAATGGAAAACATTCTCCCTGTAAAGCTTTGGTGAGTTTATATGGAAAGCTAGATTTGCAATTTTTGTTCTATTATTCTACCAGGTTTATGATTTTTATTAGCATGGGTATAGCTATAAATTAGCTGAGAAATGATATGTCAAATGCATTTTGTTAATCAAATTTAAAATGCACTAGGAGAGTGCATTATTTAAATAAAAAATTCAGTGAATTATTTTTTAATGGGAATAATAGAGTAAATTTACATATATAGAATTTTCTTGAAGCTGATCATACATGTAATTGCATTTTTTGAACATCTGTTGTAATTTAGTACTTTAATAAGTATAAATCTGGTCTGGCATTCTAAATTTAAATTAGTCAAGGAAAACAAGAGAAGGAAACACGGGACATTAATGTATGATGGATAATAGGTCTATATGTATTCAGCAGTACCAAGTTCACGTCAAAAGAAGCTTAGAAAACTACTTTGTCTTTTTATAGAAAAATAAAAAGATAAACTATAATATTATATAGTACTAGAGCTGACATAGAACCTACAACATCTTTTAGTTCAAACTCAACCTTTTTTAGATGGCGTTTTGATATTTAAAGAGGCATATATTTAACACACAGAATTACATGTAGAAATATTTATAGATATTTGTATGTACATGGATTAAGATAAACACATGGCTTTTTTCTTTTTTCTTTTTTTTCTTGCTAAGTGAGAAAGCCTAAAATAAATACCATTCCAATAGTAACAAGCACACCTAGTACCCAGACCTTGGTTTCTAATATCTTTCTCCAATAAAAGCAATCAGGGTTCTTTATAGAAACGGCTGATTCTATAACTCTGACAATAAATATGCCAGATGAGCCTGGAGCATCTTGAAGTGCCAGAAAATAAAGAAATGTTGATAAGAAGAGAAAGAGAGAGCAACAAAGGCTCCACATGTTGATGAGGTGCATCAAAGGAGCATAGATGTCAGCTGAATGAGTACCCAAGGGTCAAAGCTGAAACAATCTGGGCAGCAAAATAAATAATGTATATTGGATTACAACCTAAAGTATAAAATAAGTATTCATGAATCCATATATATATATATATATATATATATATACATGATTGAATAAATTAATAAATGGTGAAGAAGAGATAAACCTCCCACGTTGAAGAATTCCAAATAAATTATGTAGATATTCAGTCCTAAAGAAGGGGGAGAAAAACTCCATATTCTTGAAGTGTGGGCTGCATGTAGTGAATTCCTCCCAAGGCCTACAGTATGAAAAGGGAGAAAAGAGTAACTTTACAGTGGAAAGACCTGACAGATACTACCTCAGCCAGGTGATCAAGGACAACACCTAGAGTCATAAATTATGTTGATAGCATGGACCCTTGGTAAGATGTGATAATGACACTATACGATTTGGTCTTTCTACCAATCGCCCATAACTCTGGTTTTATAATGAGAAAAGCATCAAACAATTTTCAATACTAGATATCCTACAAAATACCTGACCAGTACTCCTCGAAAATGTCAACTCAGGAAAATAAGGGAAGTCTGTGAAAATGTCACAGTCGAGAGGAGCCAAATGAGATATGATAATTAAACGTAACGTGGTTCCCTGGATAGTGTCCTGTAACAGAAACAGGCATTAGGTAAAAACTAAGGAAATCAAAATAAACTATGGAATTTAGTTAATAATACCTCAATAGTGGTTCATTAACTATAGCAAGGGTATCTAAAAGTAACCAGATAATTGATAAATTTATCTTTCATTTTGTGCATTTTTAAGAGATTTAATATTAAGCTATGTTTCCATCAAACTAAAAACTCTGATGAAATCTGGAAGGAAATTTTATATGCTTCCTAAATGATGTTATGAAAAAGATTTTGGAAATATTTAGATAAATGAGTTTTAAAATTTTAATGAGCTTTTTGGCATTGTAGAGTGATAGCTTGCATATAGTGGAGGAAAGTTTCCCTTTGTGTGATACATTTCTTTCTACATACGCTTTTTTGTTTTACCCTTCTGGCGTCCATAGAATTTTTTTATTAGCCAACATTCTAAGGCCTTCCTCTAGTTTAGCATCCTATTCAAATATTCTCAAAGTTCAATTTTGGCTAGTCCAAACTAGGACAGATGCTCTCATGGGTAGAATCAGTCAGGGTCAGGCACAGATCCTCCAGTGCCCCTTCTCTCTGCCAGGAGGTTACCATTGACTCTGTGAACTCTCATTTGCTATATTCAGTTTAGAATGTGACATTGTGATACTATTATTATTACTATTTTTTTTCCCAAAAAAATGAAGGGAAAATATTGGCTTTTATACCTGATCTTATTTAGACAGGGAAGATGCAGGGAAAGGTCACCTCTATTCTCGTTCCTTAGCCTACTTAGCTGTGAAGTAGAGTTACCTGTAAATAACATAGGTAATATCATGAAGCAATATCTCAGCAGTCATATAATGGGATGACACTATGAGCTGGTATTTATAATAAAATAAAATAATTTAAGATGATATCCATGAGAATATTTAAGGAACGTCTATTGCTCTGAAATAAGAAGAGTACATTTTGTTATGAAATCTCTGATTATGCGATTGATGGCAAGACAGACATTCCCCTTCAGAGAGTAAACCTGCTGGACTTGATGGCATTTTGTTAGATTCCTTGGACAGGATTTGACAGTTTTGCAACATTAAAAAAATGCTCATTTGCATCTTCCTCAAGAACATCTGGAGAGGGAAAAAAAGTGGCTTTGGAAAGCTATTCAGCTCACAGAAAACTGAGGCTGTGCAAACATCTCAGCTTTTCCTTGCTGGCCATCACTCACACCCAATGTATTTATTCTTTCTCTGATAAGAGAGCAACATTTGGAATAGCTCAAGCTGCTGAGTTAATCACTGAGCTGCCACAGGGATGTTGTAAGCTGCGGGCCTGTGCACCTCATGTAATTTGGAGTCAGCACAGTCACTGGGCTGAGTAAGGTGAACTCTGCAGCCTGTCCAATGTGGAGGAAGAAGGCAGATTTACCATCCTTGCAATTTCCCATCTCTGTTTAAAGCATCAACACCAAGGGCAGGAACTTGCCGGTATTTCGATGAGTCATTTGCATCTCCACCCAAATCTCATCTTGAATTGTAGTCCCCGTTATCCCCACAGGTCTAGGTAGAGATCTGGTAGAAGGTGATTGAATCATGGGGGTGGTTTCTGCCACGCTGTTCTCGTGGTAGTGAGCTCTCACGAGATCTGATGGTTTCATAGGGGCTCTTCTCCCTTTGCTATTTATTCTTCTCCCTCTTGCCTGCTGTCATGTACAAAGTGCCTCTTCCCCTTCTGCCATGATTGTAAGTTTCCTGAGGCCTCCCAAGCCATGCAGAACTGTGAGTTAATTAAGCCTCTTTTCTTTATAAATTACCCAGATTCAGATATGTTTTTATAGCAGTGTAAAAATAAACTGATACAATTACATATTTACATTCAGTTAAAAAGTCAAACTCAAATATAAGTCAGGAGCAGGCAGGTAAAATGTTGCCCGAAACATGGTTTTCTTTAGCAGTAAAAAGTCCTAACATACAATCTAGTTGTGGGAAATTAAATAAGATGGTGATTTGCCTAAAGTTGGCTTGTGAATTATTAAAACTCTACCAAGAAGTTAAGAGAGAAGTTAGAATAAAAATATGTCTAGGAAAAAAATATGTTTGCTTGTTATGCTTGAGAAGTATGTAAGTATACATTTTAGCTTGCAAAACAGGATTATGGTAATAATAATAATAGTAATAAATGATTGGGGCCTATGGCTTGAACAACCTCATTTATCATGGTGAAGCTATGGGGGCAATTATTCATAAAAACTGGTGTCAACATTTTGTAAGCTCTCTGCAGACTTCACATAGGCAGAGATATTTGGAGGACCTGCATTATCCAGAGAGCTGCTTCAGACTTTCACCTTATTTGATAAGAGCCAAAAGTCAACCTGCTAGTTTCTACTAATAGGTCAGGAAGACCAAGGTACCTGGAGTGTCAACTGATAAAAGAGTTAAAGGAGTCATTGCTACCTTTCCTTTCCAAGTTACTATGATATTATAAAAAGTTATTTGAAATGCTTTAAGAAAATCTCAAAAGCATTTTATTTTCTCCTATTTCTCTGATGTCTCAATTTCTCTGATTTTCTTAATGTCGCCAATTATGGTACTGTTGTTTAATGTACTAGAATTAAAGAATTAGAACTTATAAGGCTGCACCAGATTTTTGCTGTTAAAAAATGGTTCCCTTGTTTTGGTTCATCTCCGTTAACTGAAAGGGTCCTCACCTAATCATGTCCTCTTGTTACTGAAAGGCAGAAAAGGAACTAACACAGCAGAGAAGACTATTTTCAAAATCAATCCCTCATGTTTAAAAGGGAGATCTATCCTCTCCAGGAGGTGCAAACATAGTCATTAGAACTAAGACCTCCATCTTCTCAAGTGCCCTTCCATTTTTTCATACTGAGCGGAGCTTTCAGGTGCCTGCTGGGCTAACTAAAACAGATGGCTTTTTTCCTTTAATGGGGTTCAGTTTGATTTTCTGTCATTGTGGTCAATGACACAAGACCTGTTCTGCTGTCTGAATGCTAGAGGAACATCATTTTCCCGCACATCATTCGAGCTGCATTATTTCTACTCACCTGCCAGCTCAGTGCTCTTCTATGGGGGTGTTCTTTAAGCCCAGCCCTGACATTTTACAATTTCTCAAGTACATAATGTGCATGAGATCCAGTGGGCAATGGTACTTCTCGTTTCTGAAACTCTTCTATGCTATACAGGAAAACTGAGTCTACTTATTTATTTTGAATTGACAAATGATTATTGTATATATTTGTGGGGTACAATGTGATGTTTTGATCTAAGTATACATTGTAGAAATATTAAATCAAGCTAATTAACATTACCTTACCAACTTATCATATTTTTTTTTTTGGTGGGAATGTTAAAAATCTATTCTTGTAGCAATTTTAAATTACACAATACATTATTAACTGTTGTCATCATATAGTGTAATAGAGCACTAAAACGTATTCCCTCAGTCTAAGTGAAACTTTGGACCCTTTGATCAACATCTCCCCTTTCCCTATCTCTCCTGCTCCTTCCAGTGTCTGGTAACCACCTTTATATTCTTTCTATGAGATTGACGTTTTTAGTTTCCACATATAAGTCAGATCATGTAGTATCTGTCTTTCTGTGGTCAGTTTATTTTACTTCATATAATGTCCTTCAGGTTCCATCCATATCGTGAATAATAGGATTTTCTTGTTTTTTAAGGCTGTAGAGTATTCCATTTAATATATATCATGTTTTCTTTATCCACTTATTTGTTGATGGACACTTAGGATGTTTCCATATCTTTGCTATTATGAATAGTGCTACAAAGAACATAGGAGTGCAGACATCTCTTTAACTTATTAATTTCGATTCCTTTGCATATGTACTCAGAAGTGGGTTTGCTGGATTATATGTCTTTTGAGCCATCTCTTCTGCTTTATGTTTGATCTCTGAGACAAGGAAACAAAAACAATGTTCTCTTGAAATTTCCTTCTACTGCAATCTGCACAAGGTCTGTCATCAAATGGCCTAAAGGATCCCCAAGTTCACCCTGAATATTTGCATTGCTTGTTCATTCTTATATCTCAACATGGATCTCCACAGGTACTATCTGGGTATCAGATTCAACTCCTGGGCCCAACAAGTCAGATAAATGAAGACAGGCACTTCCTGTACTTTCGACAACTCAGACTACACTCATGAAATTACAGCCTCCATAGTCACAGCTCCCTGAGTACCATGTATTAAGCATTTAGGATATGGTAAGCATGGAGCCTACCATGAGTGCTTTCCTTACTTTGATTCCATTTGACCTTAGCAACAACACTAGGAGCAGGCATGTTTGTTTGCTTGTTTTTGAGACTGAGTCTTGCTCTGTCACCCAGGCTGGAGGGCACTGGCTCCATCTCGCCTCACTTCAACCCCCACCGCCTGGGTTCAAGCAGTTCTCTTGCCTCAGCCTCCCTAGTAGCTGGAATTACAGATGTCTGCTACCATGCCCGGCTAATTTTACTTTTAGTAGAGACAGGGTTTCACCATGCTGGCCAGGCTGGTCTTGAACTCCTACTCTTGGCCTCAAGTGATCCACCCGCCTTGGCCTCCCATTATTTTGGGAGGTGTGAGTCACCACACCCAGCCAGGAGCAGACATGTTTTAACCCTGCTTATAGGTAGGAAGACAGGCTCGTGAGACAATGACATTTTCCTAAAGTCACCAGTAGTGGCATAAAAATTTTTAACTCAGATTTTCTGAGTCCAAAGCCTCAATATCTACAACATACCACACCCCTTCCTCTTCTACCCATCCTGCAGTTTTCAGTGAAGCTGGACTGGGGAGGGAGTTGGAGATGGAGTAGTTGGAAGAAAACAAAGTAAGCTGTTTAGATTCTGATGATGTTTGACCTCAAGTTAGGTTTTATGAAGAGGTGAAGGGGACAAGAAAGTAAAACAACTGCTTCTTTCTTGCAACTCTCTTGGAAAGCACAGAAATTGCATTTCCCCCCCAAAGGTCACTCAGCAAATGTCCAAATATTCTCTAGGGATATTTGACCTTGACCCTCAGAAGGGGGAGGATCTCTCTAGAGAGTAAGTCTCTGGTGCTCTCAACATTTTGGATAAAGCTTGTAATGTCTGTGTCATGACAGTGTCAAGGGTGTAGGGATATCATTTGTCATGTGTCTCCTTCAGGTCTTCTCTGCAGGTACATAGGTGCAGCAGAGATATCTTCTCTTTAAATGGTTCTGAGTAATGTTGCCAAGAAGTACACTTACATTATTTAAAGACCTTTTAAAAGAGAGCCCTCCCCCTTAAGCGCACTCTTGGCTGATAATCCCCATTGAACAATCTGCCGCTATATTTCTTGGAGACATTATTTAAAATCCTTTTAAAGTGCAGTTCTTCCTACTTCCCAACGATTGATACCTGTGAAGGACTTAATAGTATTGGTGAAGGCGGGGGGTGGGGATGACTGCTACTTAAAAGGATTTAAAAGAAAGTTGCAGCCATATTTCATAACCATGATGCCTAAAAGCCTACAGTAAGGGAAAAGAGAGCTGCTATTCCCTTTTCTGAACATGCTTTGGGATACATTCCTTCTGGGTTTTCCTTTACTTGCTCAGAGAACCACCAAGATGACTGACCATTCTGTAGTGGCTTTACATCCAGAACACAGTGCCCATCTGATGAGACTGAAAAAGCCCTTAGAATTTTCTAAGTAGAGGATGAAAATGCAAATATCTACAGAGGCAAGGGAGAGTGATAAATGAAACAATGTACACAGATTTTATTGTCTTACATCTAGCCCATTTGATTGTTATAATATATGTATAACACACACATATACATATACACACATACACAAGCTATACACGCACACACACATGCTATATACACACACCTATACATACAGCATATAATATATACATACATATATATGCACAGGCATATTTTAAAAACATAAATATACCTGGTTTTAGGAGGCTTAAAAATAATACATGTGTCTGCTATTTATTGAACACTGTGTTTTATGTATTCTTCCTAAACTTTATGTGTAGTGTCTCATTTATTACTCATATCAATAATACAAAGTATATACTCTTATTATCTTCCTTTTACATTAGAAAATGGAGGTACTGAAAAATAAGTCACTCAGCTGGCGAAGGGAACAGCCGAGATTTCCACTCGAGTGTCTGGGTGCTCACACTAGGGTACAAGTTTTTAATCATTACACTTTTCTGAGTGCCCAACCATTCTTTGTAATGGTTAAAAAATAGTCCATGGGGGAGTTGGCAGCTGAGCTGAATCCTCTTGATGCTCCTTCCCATTGTGATTTTTCCTATTGCTATCTTTGCTGCTCAGCAGCATCACCAAGTCTCAACACACCATTGTAAAGCATTTATACAAACTTACTATGAGCTTTAGTTCTTTTCACAGCAGAATTATGTATTTATTTGCCCAGTTGCTCTAACTGCTGACTGACCTTCCAAAATTAAAGGATTCTGAGAAATGTAGCATTTCAAAGGAACCTAGGAATTATCTACTCGAGTGACCGTATCTTATATATGAGAATATTAAAAGCCAAAGAGAGCAAGTGACATGCCTAAAATGACACATTTGGCAGTAAATGCAATACTAGTTTCCAGGTATGTTATTTGACACTGGCAAAATTCTTCAGCCATCCCTGATTCCATGCCTTATGACATGCAACTTTGCCGTGCCTTTTCACTATGGGCAGGGTGTAATTCCACATCCCTGGGCTTTGTCATGTGACCTATTTTGGCCAATGAAATATTAGCAGATGTGCTGTGAGCAGAATTATGAAAAGCACTTGACTATGGAGCTTGTTTGCACTTGTAACTCTGTCATTTTCAGAAGAAGGAATGGGTGAGAAATTGTGACGTAGAACCTATTCAGTCCAGCTTCAGTCATTCAGCCCTTTGCTAAACCACAGACTCAGAAGAGACAAATAATTGCTGTTTCAAGGCACTGAATTATGGATTGGTTTATTATAAAGCAATAGATAAAATCAGGTGGTTGTTGCTATCATCGTTAAGGTTCCCAGAATGTCCTCTGAAATAATCACAGGAACTCCAAATAATGAAGACTCACTTTAAAAAGAAAAGTTCTAATCTAATACTCAGCTAAAGCCCAAAAGCAAAACGAAAGAAAATAAAACTGATACTGAGAGGCATTGTCTTGTTATTTGGGTCTCAGCTCCAATATTACCTCCTGAAAGAAGGCTTCCCTTGACAACTAGCATAAAATTGCCCCTTATCTTTCTCATTACTATAGTGCGTTACTCTGTTCATGTGTTAGAAATGATCTTTTTTTTAAAAAACTGTAATTTTTTTTAACTAAAATTGAAGTTCAATGAAACTAACCTTACTTGTCTTGCTCACCGTTGTACTTATAGCCTCTTATAATACCTGGTACAGAGTATGTCTTCACTAAAAAATTTTGAAGAAAAAAATAATAAAGTATTTGCAATTTGTCTGTTGACATTTTTGGGTCTGAAGTTCTTCTAAGAATTGTTTGATGAGTAATTGGTCTAAGGAATTAGGGAAGGCTTCAGAGAGAAGGTAACATTGACCTGAGCTTCGAGAGATAATATTCCACCAAGTGGAGGTGTGTGGGATGCAGTGGCATTCCAGTATAAATAAAGATATAGAAGTATAAAAATTATTAGTGTAACTGAAACTATCTAGCTTGACTGGAGTTTAGTCTCTCTAAATTCACAGTGAGAATAGGAGGGGATGAGCCCCAGATTTCTTGGTTTCTCAGTTTCAAATTGGAAAGTGTCTTGAATACACCCTAAAGATTTAATACTCTATCTTTTACACTATAAGGTTTTAAGCAACAGTGTATCCTAGTAAGGGAATTTTGCTGGTTGTGTGGAAAGTGAAGGTAACATAAGAGTGGAGGCAAGAGATCTCTTAGAAGACCATTGCCAAGAGTCTAGGAGATAAATGATGACTAGTACATGTAAGGTCATGATAGGAGTGGGAAAAAGAAGGGAGGGAATAAATATTAGAAATGTGTGAGGGAGAGAACTGATGGGTTTCACTGACCAATTTGACATAATTGGTGAGAAAAGGAGTCAAAGGAAGAACTCAAGTTCTCTAGCTTACGTGACATATGGAATGTTTTGCCAAGTTGAAGAGAACAGCAAGAGAAGCAAGTGTACAAGAAGATAATGAGTCCTGGATATGCTAAATTTGACATGCTGGGGGCTTTACTTCAAAAGCTCATTACACTGAAGACTTACACCTGAAATGATCTCTCCAACTATGCAGTAAGCATGAGCCTTTGCAATGGTCACTTGTTATCTTTATTTTTTAAACCCCCTTCTATACCTATGCAATATCCATTAATAACACCATGGTAAGTTAAAATAACCATTTCCCCTCACCCCACCACTTGCTTATACTGTAAGCAGAACTGGTCAGTGATAGAATTAAGAGATCTTGCATTGAATTTTCGATGGTGAAGGGAGATAGAAAAGAATAGATTTAGTTTCTGGTTCTTTTACTATGCAGCATTCCTGAGCCAAATCATGCATAGTCATGAAAAATGAGCTGATTGTAATGAACACAAGATGTGAAGATAAACTTGGGTCTATAGTCCTGAGTAAAGACAGAAGGATGTTGATGTTTGCAGAAGCTAGATAGTGGGCTGCAGGGAACACATCATCTGTACCAGACAGTTCACAACAAAAGTCAGAGCTACTTAGTTGGCATGGTGTTCCTAGACCCAAATATATTGGAACCTTCAGACAGAAAAAAATATAATATATATATATATACACACACACACACTATATATTTACATATACACATATGTGTATATATACATATATATGTATTTATATTTATATATAAAATATATTTTGTATATATTTATATATATTTATATATATTTATGTATTTTGTATATATATTTATATATATAATATATTATATATATAATGTATTATAGATATAAAATATATAAAATGTATTTTATATATATAACGTATTATATAAAAATATATATACATATATATGTATGTATGCACATATGTGCATATGTAAATATATATGTATATCTATTTTATATATATATTATATATTATATATAGGTCCTCAATGATTGCTGAATTTAAGGATGAATGAATGTGAGCCTCTGTTGACTGCTATTATGGTTCTTCATATGTATATATTTATATATATGTATATATGTATATACACATATACGTATATTTATGAGCACAGAGTGAAGATATATATACGTATATGTAAATATAATACATATAGGTATGCATATATATAAATATACATACATACATATATATGTTTTTTTAAAAAGCTCCAAAGCTTGCAATTCCCCTTGACAATAGACACAACTGTGTTATAATCCTTATCATCAAGATGTTCATTTTTGAAACTGACCTTATTTTTTAGACTCTGACCCCTTTCAACTTAGGTTATATGCTCCCATAGAGCCTGTGAATATTTCTATATTGGTTACACTTATTTCCTGTCTCTCTCTCTCACTAAGCTATAAACTTCATAAGGAAAAGGGCAGTACATTAGGCATGTTTACATCAGAGTGTTTGGCAGTCAGTAGGTCTGATTGCTATTACGGTTCTTCATATGTGCAAAGGTTGTCATTAAATAATTCCTCTGACCTGATATTTCATGGGTTTTAGAATCCCACGCATTTTAGTGGAAGTGTAAAGGCATGCTTCTGGATCCTGTACAGCATGGAGAATAACTGGTGAGAGGTAAATTTTGATACTAACACATTTACTGTAAAAAGGATAGTGTTAATGAAAAAATGTCATCTATTTTCTTGAGCCCAACCAAACTCTAAAGTCATATCAGTATAAAAAATTGAGAAGTACATTGAATGGGATAGAAGTTTTCATTAGAGTGGACATGTTTGAACCTCTACTGAGTATAGCTTTCTCAAAATAACATGAAAGCGTTGTTCATGACAACAAATCATATTCACCCTGTGCTCACAGTTATTCATTTAAGCTCACTGTCCAGGCTAAGGTGAGATTCCCACAGGACAAACTCAAGATGAGCAAAATCAGAAAAAATTTCTTCTAACTGATGGAAAACACACAGAATAGCCTAACCCTTACTTCCTTACACCTTTATTTACCATATCTTGTAGCATAAATTCCTTGTATAAAATGTATTTATAGCTTGTCACATCCTACAGTCTTGGTGACAAGGGCACACAAGCTACAAAAATATGTTTTCATAAAACTGTAATTATGTATACAACTTTTAAGCCTATATCTTCTAAACAGATCAGTTTACTATAACTTCCAAAAGACAAACTAATAATTGCTGTTTATGTGATATTAATAAGGTAAGACTTTACTAATTAATACTAATAAGTTAGAATTTGTGGGTATACATGGTTTTCGATAAAAATTAGGGTTTATAATCGATGATGAATCTATCTAAAATAAATTGTCTCATAGATCAAGATATTAATGGTTTCTTATATGCATAGAGTTTTGATGATAAACGCTTGTTTTTCAAAATTAGATTATCAACAATTATTCATGAGTAGCCATTTTAGCTTAATTGTGCTATATACTGCAGTATTATAAATATAGTAGCTTTTTACAATCAGATTAATGAAACTACAATCTTCCACATATTAAAAATTTCACAAATACAGGCCAATCTTTCCTTCAACTACTGTGATTTAACATTTCCCAGAGTCAGAATATAAAATTTTAGAAATGAAAGGGTTACTGTCCAGTCAAGGAGACAGAATCACACCTCACCACATATGTTCCTTTGCACCTTACAGTTGGTGACTTCAAAGGGCATCATAAATGCTTATTTTTATAGAACAGATACAGAAATTTTACTCAAAACATGACAGTTTTCATAGACTATCTGAAAGCAGTGAAGTTTTAAATGAGAATTATTTTCATTGGGGCCCTTTTATGTAATCATGTACATTGTAGTAAGTAATCTATACAACAACCTGATTCCAAAGTTGCCACATTTGAGAAAAAGCCTTGTCCTTTCTCCTTTGATCACAACCATAGAAGCCAGAGTGAACCACAAGAGTTCAATCGCTGAAGATGGATCTTTTTGCCTCTACTCTGTGATCCAGTGTCACTCCCTGGAGAGTGGGGAGGAGGCAGTGTTGGTCATAATGTACTTAGCTAGAATTGCTGGTAAAGGGCAAAAAGAGGAACAATTCAAGGTGATGGTGGAGTCAGCCTCCTGCATTCTATAAGCTTCTTGGCTCACTCTAGAGTCTGCTGTATCAATTGGCAAGACTCCCCAGTATGGGGTTTCTGTGGGGAAAAGAGCCTTAACTTCTTTTCAGATTTAAAGGCCCAGCCCGCTGCATGATGGATTCTTCCCTAATATCATTAGTCGCACATGCTGCTAATTGTAGTGGCTGCTAATCCATCTGAGCAGCCAAAATGATATTAGCTTTCAATAGGATTTACATATATCCAGGCTTGTTTCTGCATCAGCTAGCAATTAAAGTTTAAACTGTTGAACATGCAGCTTGCTGTAGGCTAAGTAATATTTAATAGCATTAACAATGCATTTCCCTATTTGCCTCTGAATCTCTTTACAGGCTCATCAATTTGCCATCACCTTTGTGTGGCACAGCCCACATTAGCTCTTATCCTAACAGCTTCCAGAGGAGGGCACTATCATAAGAGACAAGACAATAGAAATTCCAGCTGCACATATCAGTATTAGCTGCACAATTTTTGTCTCTGGGCCTATCCCTCCCACCTCTCTCTTTCTCTCTCTCCTCTCTCTCTCTCTCTCTCAAACACACACACACACACACACAAACACAGACTTCTTGGGGGAAAGTGGAGTGGTTTATCCTTTTAGGTCAGACTTTGAGAAACTGGAATGCAATTTATTTGGACTAAAGAACATATAAAAGATGAATATGAACTAAAAGGCTGTTCAAATTATTCCAAATCATGTATGGAATCCAGCTATTTCAAAGTTTCAGTGTAAGCAGGATTAAATTCTTGATTGGCTTGTTTAGCAAAGATTTATTTGTGTGAGATTGTATGAGATTAGGCTAGAACACGACTTCCATGAATGTAGTTTCTTTGTCTGTCTTGTTCACAGCTATAACCTGAAGTAGCTAGCACAATGACTCACAAATAGAAGAACTTAGCAAACATTTGTGGAAGTAATGATTGTGTGACGTGAGTGGTGAACAACTCAAACATCCTGATCCTGACCCCACACCCCTGATTATCTCTTCCCTTCTCACAGTGCACACATCCACTGCCCACCCACTCCTTGTTTCTAGACCATTCATTCACTGGTAGGTGGACAAGATGGGTGGGGAAAAGCATCTGACTTGGGATAGCTGGAAGATTTTCTGCAGGCCCTCTGCAAGAAAGCTGTCCCTATCAGAACCAGGCCTTGGGTGGCTTAATTCAAAGATATCTTTCTGGACTATAAATCTTCCTGCCTGGGGATCAGCATTGGTGGGTATCAAGTGGTGGTTTATATGGCACACTTCAGGATGAGAATATTAGTTTCCTAGGACTGCTGTTACAAAATATCAAAAACTGGGTAACTTAAAACAACAGAAAATTATCAGCTGGATGTCTGAAATTAAAGTGTTGTTGGCTGGGCCTTGCTGTCTGACAGTGTCTGGGGACAGTCCTTGCTTACCTCTTTTGGCTTCTGGTGTTTGCTGGTGATCCTTGATGTTTCTTGGCTTGTAGATGATAGCCTTCTGTCTGCGTGTCTTCACATTGTTTCACCTGTGTGAAGATGTCTCTGTCTTATAAGGGCACCAGTCATAGTCAGTTAATGCCCATCCTAAGTACCTCATTTTAACTTAATTGTCTCTGAAAAGACTCTATTTCCAAATAAGGTCACATTCTGAGATACTGGCAGTTAGCACTGAAAGCTATGTTTTGGGGGGAACAAAATTTAACTCATAACAGAGTTTGTGCAGTTTGGCAGATGGTAACAGTGTATTTTCAAGGCTGAAATATTTCCCTTCTTGAAAACCAGAATAGTTCTATTCTGTAGACATAGAGGTTATTAATTATTGATTTATTTTCTCATTGCTTGAGCCCTACCATCTTGTAGTTCCCACTCCAATGGACTTTTATTGCGTATGTTCTCCAACTATTTCTCTGATCATTCCTTGTGTTTAGTAATTTTTCTTTCTCATTCATTTCTTAAATATGGCCATTAGTCAGCTTTCTCCAGAGAAACAGAACCAATGACATAGATATAGATATGTAGAAAAATATTTATTATGAGGGATTGGCTCACACAATTATGGAGGTGCCATCTGCAAGCTGGAAGCCCAGGAAAGCCAAAGGTGTAATCTAGTACAAACCTAAAGGCCTGAGAACCAGGGGAGATAATGGTATAAGTCCCTGTTCAGGTCCTAATGCTTCAGAACCAGAAGAACTGATGTCTAAGGGAAGGAGACGATGAATATCCCAACTCAGGCAGAGAGCAGTTTTGTTCTATTCTGGCCCTCAATGAACGGGATGATGCCCACTCGCTTTGGTGAGGGCGATCTTCTTTACTCATTGGGTACTGATCCAAATGCTAATCTCTTCTAGAAATACCCTCTCACACACACCCAGTGATAATATTTTACCAGCTACCTAGGTATCTCTTAGCCCAGTTAGGTTGACATAAAATTAACCATGACAGTGGCATTCTCTCTTAACTATCGCTCTGTAGTCTTTTTGCTGTGTCTGGCTGACAGGAGACTGCTTTAAATTACATTTGCTCTTTTGTCCTTCAATACAGGGCTATTGAGTCTACTTTATGAAAAAATTGGTCTTGTGAGACAGTCAGGCCAATTCATTCTAAGAGTTAGCTATTTTATTAGGAATAATGATATCTAAAGGTCATTGTTTTGTTATTTTATTTCAAAGCAACCTATTGTTTTGGCATTCACATGGAATAAGGAATAAACATAATCAAAGCTCTTATTTCCAGAGATGTTGTATATTTTGCTTTGAAACACAAAAATCCTGAAAACATTTAGCACTCTTGGGATGAGTTTATCTCCAGGCTACTGTCAGAATGTACTGGAGTGAAATAAATGAACACATTTACCTTTTATACCTCACTTCTCCCTCTTTGAAAATTATTTAATGTAATTGTAATAAGTTTGGCAATTTTCATGGCTTGCAAAACACTGAAATCTCATCTTAGTAGAACAAAATATCCCTTGTAATGACAATGAAATATGTCCTCATGATCTACCTGCCCTGCACTCATCATTCAACAAAATAAAAAAGCATAGAAATAAGGAATATTACTTATATCTATTAATTAAAATTTTTTAAATTAAAAAACATTATTTCTGTTGAGTTTTATTAGCTCCAGCTTCAGAGAAAAGCTCTATAGACATGCTTGGCCAGAATAGACAAGAACAGATGAATGGCTTTCTTCACGCTTCTCATTGACCGAATCAGCTATACTCTAGGGTCATGTTAAGTTTGCCATTTTTGTATAAAATCACTTAATAAATTGATTGGCACCTTATCTCTGTGTCAATGTCACTCCACTTTTAGAGATGTCCAAACTGTTTAAATATCAAAAACAAACCGTGGAGGACAACTTAGTGAGAAAGGGCTTGTGCTAGCTGAAGATCAAAGGAAAACAGATGACTGCTGTATATATTTGATGTTACCAGAGAAGAAGTATAGTGATTTAGTCAGTGCATATGGTCAGAGCTTCTTGGCTGGCCTCAATACAGCTGGAGAATAAGCCAGGACAAGCGTCAGGATGACATTTTCTGAGGAAAACAGGATTTTCAGCTTTAGGAAGGTACCTATTAGAATGTGACTTTATGTAAACTATATTTTAGAAAATGGATGAAGCTAGTTCTGGACATGTTAAAAGAAAAAAGAATCCTTTGATGTGGACAAATGTTACAAAGCATAAAGCAAACTATCATCACATTAACAATATGACACTTTGAGCTAGCAAATGAAGGAATTTTAAGAGAGCTATCAAATAAATTGTCAGTCGATCCTGTGGCCAAATTTTAATTTATGAGTATTTTATTAACTTGAGTTCAGAGTCTGAGTTCTCTACACATGGTCAGTTAATGAATATATAATGTATTTGGTTACATAATATATTGCAAATGCTGGGGAAGATTAGGTTAAACATTAAAAAGAGGTAATATTAGAAGCAAAATTTTCTCTTAGCCTTATGTGGGTTATTCTCTTGAATGATTTTTATCATAAACTATGATGTGTACAGAGAAAATTTTTAGGATATAAGTTCGGTCAGACTGAAAAGCAGAATTTAATGATAATTTTAAGTAGTTTCCCAACTCAACTTTTGAGGGGGAGGTCTGACACTCTTCTTGCTAATGTTACAGAATAACACTGTGCAACTTCTCTCTCTTTTTCTCTCTCTTTTTAAAGCAGTCACTTTAAAAACACAAAGTGCCTGTGTGAGTATCCTAGCCATGAAAGCTGAGATTGGGGTAGGGAACTTCAAACCACATTCCACCCACACTTGTCTATGAAGGATGCTTAGGGCTTAGGTTAGGGAAAATTGGAAATCATATTTTTAAAAGCAAATTATGAGCAGCTGTTCCCAAAATTTACTATGTGTTTGGTTTGGACTTCTGTATCCACAAATTTCTAGGATTTATTTGCAAAACGGTAGGTTAATTTTGTTCCCTCAAATATGAACAAAGCATCAAGGAAAAGGATCTTAAAAAGTAGTGTGACATTTTATTCTATACAGAATCTGAATGCCTGTGCACAATCGTATATACCACCTAACTTTAAAATCTTGTAAATGATATTAGTATTTGTCACCAGATGGTGTGGGCTATAAAGGGAGGTACCTTGTCTTATTTACTCTGGCATCTAATATAGTGTCTGGCACACAGTAGGTGTTCATAAACATGTATTAAATATTCATCATATGAGTAATTATAATTTAAAGTGGCTTTAGAATTTGAGCTAATGATTTCTTTTCAAACTTATCCTTCCAATCTTTCTTGTCTTAGCAAATGGTAACACTGATTACTCAATGGCTAAGCCAGAAACCTGGACACCGTCCTTGAGTCTTTTCTCTTCCTCACCCCTGATGTTTAACAATCACTGTTTTTACTATCTCAGATCTGTCCTGTGCTGCTGCTGTGCCAAAGTCTGCCACATCATTTCTGCTTGGGCCTCTGCAAAGTCCCCTTACCAGTTTCTCTGCCTTGACTCTTGTCTATTAAAATCTGTTCTCTTCACAGTGGCCAGAATGATCTGAAACCACAAATAGATCATGATATTCTACCGTTTAAACTCTGTAATAGCTTCCCACAGACTTCAAAGAAAATCGACTTCCTTACCAGGGTCTTCAAGATCCATATGACCTGGTTCTTGTCTGCCCCTTCAGTTTTGGCCTACCCTTCCATTCATTCATTATAACCCAGCTGTGTTTGTCTTCCTTCAGTTCCTAGAAAATGCCACACTTTTCCTCACTTCTCAGCGAATACTCCTGTGGTTTCTTCTGTCTGGAATGAACTTCCTCCTGGTCTTTGCATGGCTGGCTTCCTCTCACCCTTCCAGTCTTGTTTATCCTCTGAGAAACTTTCCTTGAACCCCCCTACCTGAGTCGGTTTTTTCATAGCCCTTCCTCAATTGCTTCACTCACTTTGCATGTTTTTAGTCTTTTCACTATTTGAAAAAAAGTTGTAATTTTTTCATTATCTTCCCTAGATAATGAACTTCCCTTTGAACTATGCCTTTTTTGTTTACTGTAGCACCAAGTACAATGCTAACAGATATTATGGATTCAGTAAATATTTTAAAAAATGATTTGTTGAGTGATGGAACATCTAACTAAATATGTTGCATGTATGTCTAGTGCACAGGAAAGATAAACGGAAGTTTCATCTTGTCTCAGTCACAACCCTTTCTCCCTTAGTCTAGTTACTTACTTAGCACCAACTATCTGAAAGCAGTGATGGGGCTGTTGTGAATTCAAAAAAGAGACCTGGCTTTTACCATGGGAAAAAAAGATTAACTTGTATACCAGTAACTATAATTTCAAGATATGGTTGATAAAATAAGTGCTCTGGGAGTTTTAAAAATATGTATACTATTTATACTCAATCTTATTTTTAAAAGAAATTGCACTGGTTTGTGAATAGGAGTTTCAAGAGAAAAATTACCTTTCTTGGTGAATCCGGGGAGACTTCATGAAAGACCCAGTGTTTGACTTAGACTTTGGTGAGTATAGAATTTGGTGTACATCTGCAAGTGGACAGCTCACGTAAGAAGCAGCTAGAAGAGGGGCAAAGCCTTCATAAGTGATAACAGAGGGGATATGTTTGGAAATGAAGTTAAGTCAGATTGTGCGGTGTTTGTGGATAAAGAATTCTTATAATGTTTGAATAAGCCACGGAAGATCTTGAAGGTTTTGGAGGTGGGCAGTGGTTTAAGCAGAGCACTCCTAAGAATGGTTAATCTGGAATTGTCATGTAGGATAGACCAGAACAGGGAAGAAATGCAAGTAAGGGCATTAGTTTGGAAACTCCCAGTTCTAAGAAAGACAAATAATATCTATGTGATCTGACCATAGTGGGCATAAAGAAGAAGGGGAGATTAGAAAGGTACTGCAGAAGAGATATCCATGTATTTTGAAAACTCAATAGGTTCAAGGTATAAGGAGGGGAGAAAAAGATAAATATCAGAGTGATAGTAACCGAATGGAGAATAAGAGCAGAAATTTGGTTTCATATAATACCTGAGGGAGGAAAACTGGTAAGGGGAGCTCAGTTTGAATACACTGACTATGAGATGAGGGATCATACATGGGAAAATGTTTATGATGATGAGATTTCAAGCTTTATGACCTGTTTTCTACATTGGTCAAAGGAAAGAGGATACCCCCTAATTCACTCTCCTTTAAAAATACTGTGAGAAGCAGTTCTGGGAAATCACTGGTTTCTGATTTCTGTGTAAATCTGACTGGGGTAAAGTGAATGACCTTTGACATGGAGTCAGATGACTTAGGTTGAAATCCTGACTTATGGCTCACTGGTCATGTGATCTCAAACCTTACAAACTCTCCAACCTGTTACTCATGAAATGGAAATAATTCCATGACTATTGTGATCTCAGGAACTAGTAGAGAAATTCAGTAAAACAATGTATTCTAATGTGCATTGTAAATTCTTTTAAGAAAGCAAGATTGTCAAGGAAACTGGATATGTGTCTTTGATGGGTGATGGGTGCTGTATATTTGATATATTATGTATTCTGCTTTTAATAAATGTCACTTTTTAAAGCTATTATAGTGTTATTTTCTCTGATCACACAGACACACTATCATTAACTTAAAAAAAGTTTTTGGAGGGGTTTGTTTCATTGGTCAGGTAACCTGATGATTTTCTTTAAAAATTCTTAGTTGTATATAAGCAAGCAATTGGGGACTTTAGAACTTTACCAGTGCAAAAGGTAACACTGTACAAAGTAAACCAATGGAAAAGATAAACGCTGGAGCAGCCCTCCTCCCCTCCTGCCTCGCTGAAGCCAGGCTTTCCCGCACTGCCTCCCTGTGTCCGCTGAGAGAAGCACCAGGCGAGTTTCTGCCTACTTGAAGTGCCATCTCTGCTTACTTCAGGCGTGTAGACCTTTGGGGATGCTGACAGCTGACAGGCTTTGAACACCAGCCGCAGCAGATCTCTGTGCCAGGATCCACGAGCTGCCCACAGTGCCCTATAGAAGAAAATGAAAAGCTGCTGGCAGAGCCTCCCTAAAGCTTGGGCAGAACTTAAGGGTTATTTTTATTTTTAAAAACAAACATTTAGAGAATAGCCTATTTCTGCACTTCTTTTGCTGTTACAAGAAATTTAATTTATTTTGAAGTGCAAGCATTCCAAAATGAGGAATGTGAAGAGATATTGCAGCCAATAAATATGTGGCAGACCCCTTAAAATAAATAAGCACCCTGTCCATTCCTGTATGAATGGCTTTTGTTTGAGGTTCTGATGGGTTTGATAAGGATGGTGTTACAACATTTAATGAGGTGCAAAGGAAAAATGACTTTCATAAGTTCACATAGCTGTAATTATATTATCTCCTGTGTTCTCCACCCTCACAGACCTGCATGGATCTTTTGACACCCCTACAATAGAAGACAAGGGGATGAGCCGATAAGAATCTACATTTGCTGTGGGTACATAAACAGATATTATAGGTATCAAGAAAAGCTACAAACAAGGGGGAAGAACAAGAAAGCTCTGTGTGGACTGTTCTTACAGGCATGTGGTAGCCTGCTTCAACCCACACAGAGTCTTTCGAATGAACTAAGTATCAAATTGGTACACACACACACACACACACACACACACACACAGATTTCCTAGAGCCATAATCTTGCTTTCTTTGATTCCTACCTCATGTGGATTTTATGTGTTGGTCATCTTTTTAAAATCAATAATCATCCTGTTGATTTCTTTTTCCTTTTTAAGTCATCTCCTTCTGTGGCAACATTAGCTAAACACATCCTCAATTCTATTTCGCTCATTAGTATTAATGTCATAATAATCATTCCCTTCCTTGGCTCCTCAGACTTGCTTCAATATTTACACAATGGCCGAAGCTGATTGAGCAGGAATAATGAGTCTTTGACATTCTGCACTGCGCAAGGTAGGGGAAAACTTGTTTCCACTGGGTGGAGTTTGTGGTGAGGCAAATTGTATGTCTTATAATTATTAACCAGAATGACAAGCAGTGTCCCTACTATTTGTAACACTTGCCCAGCACTGCAGTGGTGGTGGTGGCATCTCTCTATTTGGGCTAATTCCCTGCCTTTCAAGTGACCATGAGAAATGGAATTGCCCTTTAGCCTTCACCAGACTCTACCCAAATTATTGTTTCATTCTTTTTCAGGGAAAGTCCCTCTTTAGTCAGAGGGCTTTTATACAGACTTATCAGATTGGGAGGGCTTGTACAGTTGTATATGTATGGAGCTTTTTTTTTAAAAATTTATTTTCTGGTAAGTTAAACAAGTCAACTTTCCTGCTTTCATTAAACACCTAATTGAACTGGCATTTTGAAGCACTTGCCAGACATTGTGTTAGGAGGTGAAGCACTTTCCAACATATTCTCTCATTCTAGGATAAATTTAAAATAAAAATAATGTGTACTGAAGGTAGAGTTTTTAAAACATGGAGAGATTCTAAAAAGCATGCACCCAAGAATTTACTTGACCTAATTACAGAGAGAGAAAAATTAAAGTATCTTTTTGTCTCCAACAATATCCTTGTCTTCTAAACCAAATCACCAAAATTTTCTAGAAACCTGGATTTGTTTTAGAGACAAGGAGAGCTCCTTTTAACTAATATTTGCCCCCTAAGGGTAGAATGTTTGTAGATTTAGACATCTGTGCTTCCTGTCACAGACCAGCTAAAGACTTTCTCATTGCCCCATGTTTTGAAGATTTGTTTTTATCATTGGCGATTCCCCCCTTTAGCACTGGATCTGCAGGGGTGTCTCCCTGCTGAGAGTTCAAAATATTTCCCTACCACACAGACAACACTCTCCCCCAACATAGCACGCAGCTTCCATGAGCACTCTAGAATACATCTATATTCAGGGCTAATTGTTGTTAATCCTGCATTCATTACTCAGCCCTGGCTGGAGCTCTTGCCTATTTTTGTTTCTGTCAGCAGTTCACAAAAAAAAAAAAAAAAAAAAAGGATCCAGGGACAGTATAAATATCACTATTTAAAATTGGATGTACAAGGACAGAGACCTTCAGGTTGGGGATACAGACCCTGAGGAGCTGAGGAAATTGTTGAAGCAGTTTTTAAATTCACAGAACTGGTATAGGAGATAACTAAAAAATTGGAGTAGAAGAGTTTGAAGAAAAGGTGGGATGAAAAGAAGGGTGAGAAACCAAGCAAAAGAGCTCCTGGGCTCACAAAGCCCAAGCTTGGTGACTGGGAGCCCACAGCGAGTTGCACGGAAGGGATGCACCACAGCCATCTGCTGTGCCCCAAAGATGACAAAGGATGCTTTCCCATAGGACAGAGTACAACAGAGCTCTGCTAAGTGCCTCTGAGTTTCCTAATGTTTTAGCCTTCCAAAAGATAGCCATTTCATGGAGTAATCTTCCAATTTTATAATCAGAATACACGTTAATAACCAATTTTAACCATCTCTTTTTAAAGGTAAGACTACAAAAAGTCTAAAAAGTTCATAAAATACAGTTTTGCAAAGCTGGCAAGTGTCAGAACCACATCTCTTGACTCTTAAGCTAGGGAAATGTAGCTGTTGGAGCCAGATAAATGTATGCTTGCTTCTGTAAGGTAGATGGAATCATAAGCAGGTAACTCGCAAATGAACAAAGTAGCTCATGAAATTCAAGTTCCTTGACTGAGGTCTAGACCATAAACATAAACCAGAATCATAAATATAAATTGGAAAAATAAGCTGTCCAGAGTGGCTGCCTCAAATTTTCTGCTTTCTAACAATATCTTTAGTTGGAATATTGAGAGGGGAGCTTTTATATTTTCCTGGGGAAAAATATTTTTCTCTGTTTTTTCAGAAAACATCATTAACCACATTGATTGATTGATTGATTGACTGATTCCTGTATTTATTCAGTCATTTAGTATATATTTATAAAGTCCTTGCTTTGTTCAAGTTTCTGAATTGTAGAAATCCCTTTTTTAAAAAAGTCATAGTCACAACATAAAACATATTCTCAAATAGCTAAAATCTGGTTTCTTACTCCAAATTACAAAGTACAAGTTAGCATACCAGAAGGCATTCTTTATTTTAAATAGCCTAGCACAAAACTATTTTAATTATTTTTTTTTTGAAGAACAGGATTACTTAGGAATCTGCCCTCCACCCCTATCCCCATCCAGAATTTCTTTGTGGAAAAGATTCCTGCCTACAGAGGATCTGATACTTATTGGGCTTCTGCTGTGAGCTAGGTAACATATAAGAAATTTTATTATTTTATGTAACTACTCTTATCCTTCAAGATACTTTACCTCATTTTACAGATAAGCAAAGGGAGGCTCAAGGCATTAAGTTACTTGATGATTGCCATGAACTTAAAAAGGCAGAGTCAGAACTCATCTGATCCCTATTTCCTCTCTGTTAACCAACTGGTCTTGTGGTAGATTGAATGGTGTTCTGTCTGCTCCATTAGTTGGGCAGGAATTATTGTTTCTTCCATATAATGGACTGGGAATACTCTGAGGGGTTGAGCTGGAAAACTTTGCCTAAAATTAAACTGTTTCTCTCTGTTAAAAGCAGTTATTTGCTTGGACTGTGCCAATTTGTACTATGTGTTAATATTTCAAGAACAAATAAGAAATTTCCATTTGTCTTAAGAGGTTCATGGCCTACTAGGGGTGGTAGTGACATATATGTATATATATGTGTGTGTGTGTGTGTGTGTATGTGTATATATATATATATACACATATACCCAAAAATAAATACAGTATATTTATATATACAGTATATATTTATATATACTGTATATATTATATATATATATATATATATATATATATATTACACACACACAAATAAATACAGCACAGTATTCTGTGACTCTATGATAAATCAATATGCACGGTATGGTGGGTGGACAAGAGAGGGACAGGTCAATTCTGCTTGGGAGTGAGGGCAGGTGCAAGGATAGCTTCCATAGAAGTACATGAAAATGAGATTATGTATTTGAAAATGTACTTGACAGTGCGTGGCCATATGTGGTTATAAATATTCACTGGTTTTAGTGTGATAACCAGAAAGGTCTGAAAAGGATACATTACATTTATTTTATTCTCCTGCTTAATTTTTGTGGGTTTGACTGCCTACCTTATTTCTTGGCTTATACTTTTCCTATGTGAAGTCATGAGAATGTGATCTAGATCCCTTGTCAGGACAGCATGATCTGCCTTTAGCCACTTAAGGGACAGAAGCAGAGGAAGCAGGGATGACCCACTTTTAGAGAGGCAATCATTAAGAAACTTCTTTTGTTTTCCCTTGCTCTCACTAATCAGTAACCTTCTCCACTTCTGTCACAACCGCCTGTCTTCAACCACATCCACAGGAGCCTCTCAGGAGATGAGAACAACAGCCTCCCAAAGATGAGAGAAAGATCCAACACAGCAGAACCACTCTAGGGATGCACTTTGAGTGCATGCATGTGTGTGGTTTCCTTAAGTCACTGGGAAAGTTTTTAATGCTCCTAGAAGCCAAAGAGGCCTGGAGAGTTACAGAAAGCCCCAGCGGTCACCAGCTGACACTTGAAAGAAACTGAGGCCATATATCCACCTCAGAAAGAGATGGAGAAAGGAAAGCAGCAGGGGTCAGTTGCACGGGGTATTTTATGTTTTTGTTGTTTCTTTCCTTTAAAAAGTACATGTCGTACGTATCCTCATCAATCATTTTCAAAACACAATTACACAGGCATGTTGGTAGATTGTTTTCATATTTTTACATACATTCCTACATGAGAGGGCACCCTCTTCTCTGTTTTCCCCTCCCCTCCCCTCTCCTCTCTCTTTACTCAGTCTTGTCAGCTTTCCTTGGGAGACTTTTTGTCCTTCAGCAATTATTTAAAGCCACAGAAGCATAAAAGTTGAAGTGGTATCCTAAGATAACCCAGGTTTTGGGGGCAGGTTAGGATGCAATTCAAGACCAAGTCCACTCTTGGAAACACAGATTTCATCTACTGTCTCTACCAATATTGAAGCTGTTTGTCACAGAGATATTCTCTAAGAAAAGCAAAGTGAGAGCAACAAGCTTGCTATTTAAGGACAGTTAATCCAGTCTAAAGGGTGTATGGTGGAGGATGATATGCATGCATGTGTTCTTGCACTCATGTGCACACATGCACACAAAAACACACACTTTTGTTGTTTTTGTGTAAGGTTATGTGCAAAGTTAATAGAATAATCTCACTTGGTGTTCATACAGAAAGTGGATGACCATCTATGCTTGTACTTTCTGGTCCTTTTTCAAAATACCACCTTGGAGCAGGTAGCCCCTTGGGGTCCTTCCTAATTCCAAATTTCCGTGGGAGACAATTATTGCCCAGATTAGATCTGATACACCACCTTGGTCCAATGTGCTATGACCCAGGAATGGGACTGACGGAGAAGAAGCATAGATGTCAAGGGCATAATACTGCATATTGTGGATGGAGGGACTTTGAGAAACAATGAATGGCAGTTCTTTGAGAAACCACCAAAATATATCTGATATGGCTACATATTAAGAGAGTCCTGACTTTATTTCAAATAACCTGAATATATCGTAATTCATTAACATTCTCTATGCCCTATTTTCCCACATATATGGCAAGAATTTGAAAATAATTGGTGTTTAAGCTCTTTTTCAACAGTAAGTAGCTATGACTGTCTTGTGACGTTTTTATTATAACTGTTGCTGCTGTAACTGTGACTTCTGGTGAAATATGTCAAACTGAACCCAAGGGTTTATCTCGTGACCTCTTAAACTACCAGTAAAATTAATAGTGAAATATAAAAAAAGGTATAGATTCATTAAAATCCACAGGAAAGGAATAAATTCACAAGAAAGGAAAACAAATGAGAGAGGCTAACAAAGCTCTGAAAGCTAAAAAGCTGATGGACAAATGGCGATGACTTAGCAGAGCAGAAGGTAAAAGCTCAGCCCAGAGAGGCCAGCAAGGAGCAGCCAATCTATCCACAGAACAGTTGAAAATCTCAGAAGTCAAAAGTATTAGTTACCTTTGAAGAAGAGGGTGCATAAAGAGGTTGAAAACACAAGTGTTAGTTGAAAGTCTTTATAAGGAGCCATGAGAACCCCCGATCACCTCCTGAGGATCCATTATAGACACTCAATTTCTCGTCTCCAGGAGTAATTACATAAGTAATTACTCTCTGGAGGGACTGAACTAGAGAGGCTCTGGATCCAGACCCTGAGCAGGTGGGGGTGAGGTTCTGTAAGGAAACCATGGAGAGCTGCTGGGAAAATCCTCTTAGTGACTTCTGACCTTCTCCCCTGGCTCTCAGAACACTGGAAACTAGGCGGGTGATTGGAGAATTACCTTCTGGAGAAATCTAATTATCCCAGAAGAAAGACCTCCACTGGCCATTCAGAAAGCCCTAATAAAATAGCAAATTTCTGAATCACTACCATACAATAGGCTCCACCATGCCCCAGAGTATCCAATCAGTTTTGCAGTTCTTCAGAAAATGTATACAGATAGACAAAGATCTGAGGACATGTGAGAAAAGCCACTAACATCAAAGCCAGAAATGAAAATAGCAAACAGAAAAAGGAATTCAGGAATATGGAAACAATATAAGCAGTAGAATAAAGCATAAAAGAAAAACTACCAAAATTATTGTCCAAGAAATGAGAGAAGACATTACATGATAAGATAATAAGAGAAGTTAAAGAAAATTATTGACAGAATAAGAAATAACTCTAGGAATTAACATCTGGTATGGCCAAAACAACAAATTCAATAAAAGGATTGCAAGTTAAAACTAAGAATTGAAAAAGAAGAAAAAAATACAAGATGGAAAGCAGAAGAGACTAGGTAATTAGGATCCATTCAAGAGACCAAACATGTATTAATAAGCAATTATTAAGTTAAGGAAAAATAGAAATTTGTGCAAAAAAGGAATAATAGTCAGAAAATACAAGATGGTTCTGGAATCAATGATACTTATATAGTCATCATAAAATAAATAATACTGATTTAACAAAAGTTTGAGTGAACTGCTTTTTGCTGTATTCTGGTAAGGTTGAATGTATAAAAATATACTATTTGCCATTTCTCTTCCTTTTATTATAATTCCTTATTTATGCTTTTATTTTTGATGTATTTACCTTTCATTATTATTTTCTAGATAATCTTGATGTAATAAATTATACAGCTTTCAACTATTATATTATGCAAATTTTGCCTTTAAGTTTTCTTAATCTTATAATTTACTTAATTTTTTAAAGTATACAATATTTAAATTTTTAGTGTCCAAACCTATCAAACATTTTATTATTTCCATATTTTCACATTGCTTAGAAGATTGTTCTCTGAAAACAAATAAAACATTTACTTTTATTTTCTTCTTCAATCAGTATGCTTTTGATTTCCACAGAGTACTCTTTTAATGCATTTATATGTGCATGAATTGTAGCTAGAAATTGAACTCTAGCTACAATTTTTTTTCAGTAGGATTTGACTCATTATCCTAGCATGATTTATGGAATAATCCAACCTTTTTTTCCTTGGTTCATAGTTCAAAATGCCATTGTTGTCATGTGCTAAATTCTAACGTATGCTGGGATAATTCTTGGACTTTAAGTTTCATAGTTTTATTCATGCAGGTAAAAAACACTTTCATTGGGCTAATTATTATATAACAAGTGTTGTATCATCATAAATGAGATTCTTAAAAACTCATGCTGGTCTCCTGTTATTAGTATTAAACAGGAAAGCTATTGATACATGTATATTTATTTTGTAATATACCATTTTGCTGAAATTATTATTTCTAATGGTATTTGAATTGGGTTAAACAGATATATGATTATGTAACTTCCAAATGGTTACAAATGTGTCTTCTCCTTTCAAGATTTATGCCTTTGATTTTGTTTTCGTGTCTTGGTTAAAACTTTCAGAATAATGTTGAATAATAATGATGGCACTGTAATTCCTAATTGTAATGAGACTACCTTTAAAGAAGCGATGTGAACACAAATGCTGAGGAAAACTTGACAGGAGGCAAAAAAGTGACACAGGCCAAGTTAGGAAAACAACAATACAAATGGCATAAAACATAGTTACTGCCACCTGGTCTCTGCCCAGAGGGAATTCGGTTGAGGGCTGGTAACTGGCAGGCCAGAATGTGCAGAGCCAGTCTGCAATGGCACACCCCTACTCAGCTACAGTGAGTTGTCATGTGGGCCTAATCTGGCAGAGAAACCAAAACGCTGGAAGTTTATGTAAAATATCATGATTTTTAAATGCTGGCAACTAGAGCAAATTAAAAATGAAATATGAAAGCAGCCAAAACAAATCTATCTGTTGGTGATATCTAGCCCTTCAGCCACAGCAAGCTTGTGACCTGTCATCCAGGCTGCGGTTACACTGAGTACGATATTGGCTGTTGACTCCAGATAGATTTGTTTTTCATATGAAGGAAGTATATTTTATTCTTTACTAGGAAATTGTATCAGAAATAGATGCTTTCCTGATTTCCAGGAATAGATGCTACATTAGCATTGAGATGAGTTACATGACTTTTCATACTCTCAGAAAATTGTGCTTTTATTAAAATTTTGAAATTTATTAGCATGGGGTTATCTATATTATTATTTTCTTGATATGCTCTGCATTGAAAGTTAATCGTATTTTCTCATTAATATTGTATTAGTCTGCTGGAGCTGCCATAACAAAATACCACACACTGGGTGACTGAAAGAGCAGAAATGTATTTGCTCACAGTTTCGGAGGGTAGAATCCAAGATCAAGGTGTTGGCAGCTTTGGTTTCTCCTGAGGCCTCTCTCCTTGGGTTGTGTATAGCCTCTTGCTGTATCCTCACATGGCCTTTTCTCTGTGCACGTGCATCCCTAGTGTCTCTTGCTCTTTTACAGGGACATCCATCCTAATGGATTAGAGCCCATCATTATGACCTCAATTAACCTTAATTACCTCTTCAAAGGTCCTGTTCCAAATTACAGCTGCATTGGGAGTTAGGGCTTCAACATAAGAATTTTGGGAGGACAAGTTTAGTTCCTAATGAATATATTGGTTATCTTTTTTCCCCTTTCTTCAAAATTACTAGAACTTTATTGTTTTTTTATTTTTATTTTTTCCAGAGAATTAGATCTTGGTCTCATAGAGTTCCAAGCATCCTTTTATCATTTGCGTAGTCCTGCTTGGACTCTTAATTCTTAATTTGTAAAGTTGATAAATAAAACCAAGGGACAACACACGAAGGAGAGAATAGTGTCCTTGGGAGGCCAGGCATGGTACTTCTTTGACAAGAGGTGATTCTGGAGAGTGTGTTAGTCCTTTTCAGAAAATGTTTGAGAGCACAGACTTTGGAATAAGGCTACCTGAATTCAACTCCAGATACCCCATTTACTCTTAGGTTGGTGCAAAAGCAATTGCTGTTTTTGCCATTACTTTCAATGGAAAAAATTACAATCATGTTTACACCAACCTAATAGCTGTGTGGCTTTGGATAAACTACTTAACTTCTCTGTTCCTCAATTTTCTCAACTGTAAAGTGGAACTAGTAATGATAATCTACCACACAGAGTTGTTATGAGGAATAAGTTAATATTTGTAAAGTGCTTAGAAGACTTCCTGAGACATAGTAGTTCCTATGGAAGTGTTTATAAGTAGTAAATTATTGCAGGTTGTGCAGGGATCATAGCAGTGGACAAGGACACACTAGAGTGTACAGCACCTGTTGCCAGTAGTGTTACTGCACAGCAGTGCCCTAGAAACTGGTGCTAATGCTGAGGCCTGATGGGATTCTCCATTGTTTTTCCTAGAGTCACTTGTAGATAGGCCTGGCTCTTTAAACAAAACAACTTCTTTTATTTGTATGATGATGAGGGCATAACTTTTAGTTTAGTTCCATAGGCTTAACCCATGTCTAATTCGTACTTCAACCTAGTAGATTTTTTTCTGTATAAACAGTTAAATATATCAATTCTTTACCTGTTATATTTTTAGAAAATATTTTTTCCTTGCCATGTAATTTTTGTTGTTGTTGTGATTTTGACATATTTAAATGCATTTTGAATACTTACGTAGTTAAATCTTTTGGATTTTCCTTTTGTGATTTCTTTGATTGCTTTTGGGCTTTAAAGTTTCTATTTTAAGATTAAATTTTTAATTTTATTTGCTGGGTAAGAAATTCTAATGCAAGTCACAATGCTGGCAAAAAGACAAATACAGCAGTGATTGGATGCAAACATCAGCTCAAAGTCTCATTAACCCTAAAGAAGATAATTGAATAAATTCTTGCCTTGCTGATGATTTCATCTCTCCAAAAGTAAGGAAAGCCATGAGGGAAACTGCTATTCTTAATTATCCCCAGAAAAGAGTTGCTTAATCAGGTGTAAATGATAACAATTTTGACGAAAGTGACCATGTGATAGGGTAGAGAAACTGTGATATGGTAGTTGCATGTTGTAGATGAAGGTGGCAAACCCCTTCTTCCTACTCTTAGGCCAATGGCTGGCATCAGTAATTAATCAAACAACTTTTTTTTTTTTTTTTTTTTTTTTGCTGAGCTTGAAAATAACTTTAAATCCTTCTCCATCCAGTTCTTCTGAGAGCTACTATCAACAGATTGAGTTGACAGGTGAAAGAATATTTATTTTCCATACCTTTTCTAGAGTAAAGGGTTGTGGATTTTTAAAGTTCAAAAAATATATAGGTTAGGAGCCCATTATTATTGTGACAATACTTGTTTGACATATTATGGGACAATGTATTATGTATTCACATTATGCTTGTCTCATCTAATTAAAACGGATTCTTCACCTAGCAGCCTCTCCTGGATTCTAAGACCCTTGAAGGTAGGACTATGCCTTATTCCTCTTTGAATTTGTGATGTCTTACATGGGGTCAAAGTGACATATCAAACTCATTCAAAAATGTTGAAGAGCTTCTGGCTCATGCCTGTTATCCTAGCACTTTGGGAGGCTGAGAAAGGAGGATCACTTGAGTCCTGAACTTTGAGACTAGCCTGGGCAACATAACGAGACTGTCTCTACAGAATATTTAAAAATTAGTTGGATGTGGTGGCACATGTCTGCAGTCCCAGCTACTTGGAAGGCTGAGGTGGGAGGATTACTTGAGCCCAGGAGGTCAAGACTATAGTGAGCCATGATTACACCATTGCACTCTAGCCTGGGTGACAGAGCAAGACCCTGGCCCCCATCCCCACAAAAAAGATCTGTTAATAAAAATAAAAACATTTTATATATTGACATAGATTTTTCTGTATTTAAAAACTATGTTTTGTATTGATTGTTTTGTTTCATTATACTTTCTACTGATTTCAGACAGAAGGGAAAACTCAGTCAAAGGGTCAAAATGACTGGTCTTTGAAGATAATTTTCAACTTAAGACAAAAGTAGGCCATGCTCTTTTTGTGGTACTAATGTAGTACAAAACATTATTTGTGAAGGAAGACTATTTATGAAGGAAGATATATTGGCTAAATATTGAGGAATAGCTCACAACGTGAGTGGCAAAAATTGGTCTTTGGAACATGTCAAGCTTCCTGGCTTCATTTTCTCTGAAGTGGGCCAGCTTGATAAAGTCTTGAACATAGTTTTGCAAAGATATTAATGATGCTCACCACATTAGGGAAAAGATTCTTCATGCTGTTTTACTAGTGTATATGGAGTTCTTTTTTTCAAAAGGAAACAGTCATAATCCAGACCAAAGTGAGAAAACTCCCAAGAGCATTCCTTGTCAGCACCACAGCAAATTCGTGGCAAGTTAAGGGAATTCATTCTCATGACAATGTCCAGAGAGAAAGGCTAAAATGAAAACAGTGGTGAGTGATGTGGCACTGCTTCACCTTTTGCACTGGGGAAATGTGAATATAAGAGAAAGTAATTTAAACAGAAGTAAAATGGAGGTGCCATCAGTTTGTGAAAATCCCTGATGCACCTAGTCATTCTTCTATACCATGAAACTCCCACAGTTACTATGCCCTAATGAAACGCTATTTGGACTGGCTAAACATAGGACTGAAAAGAGAAGGCAAACAGTGAAGGGTGAAGGAACCATAGCCTCAAGATTGCAGAATAAGTCAGAAAAAGTAGAAATTAGAGATTCCACTGATAATAATATTATGTTGAAGGTGATACTTCAGGAAGATCAATTTCATGGTTCTACTCTAACCAAAGACTAGCAGTTGAAAAACTCAACTCCAAAGGCCCAGATGTATGCTTATAAGATTCTGAGCTACAACGGTGGCAATATAAATGAAAAGAAAAGGATGGCAACAAAAATGCTACAAAGCAAGCCATACTAGGGCTCATGGACTATACAGATACAGATGTAAGGGAGAGGGGGAAATAACATGCCTCCTCCACCTGATGCCATGGTTTGGTTTTGACAATCAGGTAGATGGTCATTTTACTGCTAGACAAATTACTCTAAAGCAAGACTCTGGTTTTAAAGAGAAAATGAGAAAATGTTCTATTTTTTCCCTTGATTGCTATTCCCTTTTCCTCATATTCCTTTATCATTAAGAATATGCAATTAAGATTCAGCACAATGTGGTGAATATAGCAATGAATTGACTTGGGAAAGCCCCATTCGTCTTCCAACTCTACCCTTGAAAAACTCTGTGACTAACCCTCACTAAGCCTCAGTGTCTACGTCTATAAAATGATATTGGACTGGACAATCTGTAAAGCCCCTTTCATTTCTAAGTTTCTATATTGACTTCTCTGTGGGTTCTAATATTTCCTTATGACATAGAAGATAATGAAAATATGGCATTTCTGTGAAGGGTGTTGCCTCTTTAAAGTGTACCGTTTTTCTTTGACCTTTATCATTTCATTGGCATCTACCTTTAATCAGAAAGCCCTTTAAGTTTTAAAGACTTCCATAAATTGCAGTTTGTGAACCCAGGGAGATGGAAAGCTCACAAAAATAATTTAATGCTGTTGTAGGCAGTTGAGCAGGCCATGAAAACAGAAAATGAAACTAAGTCAACAAGCAAGCTGATGGATGCCACACAAGCTAAGGGGTGTTTTAGCAGGAGAAGAAATGCCACTGTGCCAAACTATATGGAGCATTAAACCCAGGGAGGACGTCGGCACAGGCCCTGAATATGGATGGAATTCAGCTGATTCCTCTTTAACCCTCTGGCAAAGTTCTCATTTGTCAAACTGAGCAAAGATTAAAGTAACAACAAGGTGAATAATGAGGAGAAGGAAAAATAAAACTTGCTCTGATGATTTAACCTGAAACTACAGTAAGTGAAAGTCGCAGAAAACACCTTTTAGTTTTTTTTATATGTGCTGACCTTAAGGCAGGCAGATAGATCTGTGACTGCAGGAAGGTTCTCTTCTTGTCTAGTTTCTGTCCATTTTTCTTATAATCATCAATGGCTAAACAGTTTTTTGATCTTGGAAGCAAATCACTTTTCCTAAATTAGGACTAAAGTATAAAAATAGAAATAATTCCTGGAGGTGATGACATTGACATAATTCATACTAAATTGTGAGTGAATGATAGCTGATTTTGCCTGAAACAGAGCTGAAAAGCACTGCTATGTCTCTGAAGTCAAGAATCCTACACACAGAGGAGAAAAGACTACTAGAGAAAAGAGATTGGAGCCTTAAGCAATCCACGTGCCTGTTTTGCACTTTGCAAATGCTAACATATTTGATCCTCAAATTAGTTGTTCTAAGCTGTCTGTGGAAATCATTTTTGTGTTGATGATTTCCACTAGCAAATAAAGATTTCTAGATATTTTCCCACTTCCTGAATTCTTTTGCCCAATGCATCAGTCTTGGCACTTCTCTGTTGGTAAAAATAAAATGAATCCTGAAAGAAAATAAGGAGAAAGAAACCATGGTACACCTCCTACTTAGTAAACCTATGTTGTCTTCCCAGCCTCCTGTGTCTCTGGGCCTGCTGGGTGAAGCCTCTCTAAAAACAAATGCTTCCACATGACAAATGTCCAAGAATAAAAATTATTGAAAAATGAACCCCAAAATGCACTAAATTTCTGGCATTATAAATATATGCCTTTGTTAAGTATCAGAAACAACTTGATCATTGGAATTAAAGATTTGCTTTGAAAGCAGCCAGTTAAGTCTTCTGAACACCACACACTGTTCTTTATTATTACTGCTAATTGAAAAATCCATAAATGTGAACTAAGGACCTCTTTAGTAAAGGGGAAAAAATGAGTTCAGGTAGTGTGGTTTGAAAAGCAGCCCAGATGCTGCTTTCTAATGATGTCTTAATGTAAAATTATAAAGAGAAGAGAAAAAAAAGGAACATATTTGTGCATTTAAAGAAATGATGACTCAAGAACACAGGGCTTGAATGAATGGGGTCTTCATTTCTGAACTTTAGCAGACCTTACTGATATTTTTAGCAACCTTTAGTCATGAGAATTAGCTCAGCATGTGAAAGAAATTAGGTCAAAGTTTTAAAGAAAACAGGATGAAGGGAAAATTGTTTACATGGAAAGCATGAGCAATGACAGGAGTCCTGCCCTTCTTTTGACTGCCAATCGCAGTGATGATGTGGAGGTGGGGAGTGGAGAATACTGGTCAACAAGACTCAGGATGTTGCTTGGGCCCAGCTGCAAAATGTCCAACTGCAACATGCAGCTTTATGGCTTCACTAGACTCGTCTTGGGATTACTGATTTCTGTTTCCAAAAATTCACCAATTTGGTGAGTGGGAATAGAATAATGGAATTTTTATAACTTTTTTTTAAAACTGAGTCTTGCTCTGTTGCCCAGGCTGCAGTGCAGTGGCGCAGTCTTGGCTCACTGCAATCTCCGCTTCCCAGGTTCAAGCAATTCTCCTGTCTCAGCCTCCCGAGTAGTTGGGACTACAGGCACATGCCACCATGCCCAACTAATTTTTGTATTTTTAGTAGAGATGGAATTTCACCATATTGGTCAGGCTGGTCTTGAACTTCTGACCCGAGGTGATCCAACCGCCTTGGCCTCCCAAAGTGCTGGGATTACAGGCAAAAGCCACTGCGCCTGGCCTAAAACTTTTATAATAAAATAATTCTAGATTTACAGAAGAGTTGCAAAAGTGGTATGGAGAGTTTCCATATACCCTTCACTCAACTATTCTAATGTGAATATTTTACATTGGCATGGTATATTATAAAAACTAAGAAAGTAACATTGGTATAACACTATTAATTAAACAGACATTATTTGGATTTCCCCAGCTTCTACTAATGTTCTAATTTATTTTCCAGGATTAAATCCAGGACCCCACATTGCATTAATCATTGTGTCTCTGTATTGCCCCCATTCTATGATGGTTTCTCAGTCTTTCCTTATATTTAATGATCTTGACACTTTCAAAGAGTGGAATGTCCCTCAATTTGGATCTGTTTTATGTCTTCTGATGATCAGACTAGGATTATTATGGGTTTTATTAAAGATTATCACAGAGATTAAGTGTCCTTCTCACATTGCATAATATCAGGATTAGATGACATCAAAATGACTTACTGATGGTGATGTTAACTTTATCACCTTGTTAGGTTGGTGTCTGCCAGTTCTCTACATGATAAAGATTATTTTTACCTTTCATACTCTATTCATCAAAAGTGATTTACTAAACTCAGTAGCCCCTCAAGGAAAGGGGAATTAAGCTCCACCTCCTAAAAGAAAGAATATCAAAGAATTTATGGACATATGTTAAAACTATGACAAGTAATTAATACATATTTTGAAAAATTCATCTTGAGGCTTAGCAAATATGTTGCTTATCCATAAAGCTTTGTCCACTAATTCTGGCATTCATTAGTGAATCTGCCTGTAACAATTATTTGTGGGGTGTTCTAATGGTGATTTTCCATTTCCCTCATTCCTTCTATATTTCTTCATTGTAATTCATAATTCAACTGCAAAGATGATTTGTCTTCTCTCCCATATATGTATTCCATTGTTTATTCCTATCGATATGGACCCATGGAGATCTATTTTATTTAGAGGGTTGAAATCCAATACTGTCATTATTTATTTAGCTGTTCAAGTTGTTTAATTTGGGAATTCTTTCAAATTGCCATGCTCCCATTTAAAAAAAAATGTCCCTGTTACTTTGTGGTTTTGGAAATGCTCCAGATTTCTCTTGTATCTTCTGCATCCCAGCCCTAGATTCAGCCGTTTCTCCAATGAGTCTGTTTCTTTCACTAGATACTGGTACTTAGAAACCAAGATTTTGGTGCTTGGTATTCTCAATGTTGTTGCAGTATCACTGCTTGTAGGCACTTAGGAGTGTATATGTGGATATGCCTATGTATACACATGCAACTCATGTACACACACATACTATATTTCTGTTTCTATCTATTGTGTGTGTGCACACATATAAATAAACACACGTCCATACAGTCATCATCAGCTCTATTCCGTATCAGAAAGTTTTTACTAGGATTCCCCTTTTGTTATTTGTAACTTCTTTCTCTGACAGTGAGGAATCTAGTTCTTATTTTCTCAAATATATTTACTTATTTGCTCTGTGCTAATAATATATAATTTCAGAATTGCTAAACTGTACTCCTGTAAGAAACAAATTTACTGACTCAAACACAGTATTTGAACACTTTCTCTAACTTTGGAGTACCCAGACAAAACAGTTTTCAGCTATTTAGATCAGCTCCTTTCTTCCCCATTCCTTTCAGTGAGTTGATATCTTTCATTTGTAGTACAATCAGATTCTTTTGTTACAGTCTGAAATCTGTCCTGGGTTCCCCCACCATCCTAGTTGATTGTGTGTGAGTGCATGTGTGTGTGCAAACAATAAATTTGCACTTTTGTGGTATACACATCTATAGGTGTTTACAAATATGTAGTCCTGTACCCACCAATAGTACCACAGAGACCAGTTTCATCCCTCTCACATCTCCCTTGTGCAGCAGCTTTGTACCTTTGTACTCAATCCTTCTTCCTTTGACCAAAACAAATCTGTTTTTCTTTTTAATTTTTATTTTTGTAGTAATGGGGTCTCACTATATTGCTCAGACTGGTCTCGAACTCCTGGCCTCAAGTGATCCTCTGGCCTCAAGTGATCCTCTTGTCTCAGCATCCCAAAGTGCTAGGATTACAGGCGTGAATGAGCCACTGCGTCTGGCCCAAATCTGTTTTTCATTTCTATAGTTTTGTCTTTGCCAGCATGTCATCAAAACTGAAACACAACATGTAGCCTGTGGGGTCTGGTTTATTTCATATTGCAAAATGCATTTGAGAATCATCCATGTTGTATGAATTGGTAGTTAGTTCCTTGTATTGTTGAATAGTGTTCCATTCTATGGATGTACCACAGTACGTTTTTACATCTAGCTGTTGGAGAATAACTGGGATGTTTCTAGTTTATGGCAATCATGAATTGCTATATAAATTTACATATGAGTTTTTGTGAGAATTCATAGTTTGTAAGTCACTTGGGTAAATAAATACCTGTGAGTAGGATTTCTGATTTTTTTTTTTTTGACTTCCCAAGAAACTATCAAATTGCTTTTGAAAGTGTCTATACATTCTTATCAGCAATGTATGAATGATCTGGTTTCTCTGTAGCCTTTCCAGCATTTGGTACTGTCAAGTATTTGTTTAAAAGGCTTAATTTTTTAAAGCAGGTTTGAGTTCACAGCAAAATTAAAAGTCCAGAAGTTTCCCATATATTCCCTATCCCCCACACATACATAGACTCCCCCATTATCAAAATCCTTCACCAGAATGGTACATTTGCTACAATTAATAAACCTACATTGACATATTATTATCACCGAGAGCCAGAGTTTACATTAGGGTTCCCTCTCGTATTTGTATTCTGTGGGTTTGGACAAATGTATAATGATATGTATCCACCATAATAATATACGGAGTATTTTCACTGCCCTAAAAGTCCTCTGTGCTCCACCTATTTATTCTCCCAAATTCCTGGCAACCACTAATTTTTTAATCCTTTTTTTAAGTTTTGCCTTTTTCAAAATAACATATAGTTGGAATCAAATAGTAGGCAGCCTTTTTAGATTGACAACTGTCATTGACTTTTAAAATTTTAACCGTTCTGGTAAGTGTATAGTAATATATCATTGTTTTATTTTTTATTTCTTTAGTGAGTGATGATGTTGAAAATATTTCCATATGCTTATTTGCCACCCATATATCTTCTTTGACGAAGTGTCCTTTCAAATCTTTTTTCCACGTTTTAATTCACTTGTGTTTTCTTATTACTGGATTTTACGAGATCTTGAAATATTCTGGATACAAATCCTTTTATCAGATACATGATTTGCAAATATTTTCTCCCAGTTTTTGCTTCCTTTTCCATTCATTTAACAGTGTCTCTTACAGAGTAAGATTTTGAAGCTTTATAAATAAAATTTTTCTACTAAAAACGTTATCCCTTTAGTGTTGTATGTAGAACTTTATTAGCAAACCAAAGGGCATGCAGATTCACTCTTAGGTTATTTTCTTGAGGTTTTAAAGTTATATGATTTACAACTAGGTATATTATACATTTAGAGTTACATTCTATATAAGTTATGTAGTGTTTGTTGAGGTTTATTTTTTTGCATATAGATATCCAATTGTTTCAGCACCATTTGTTATCATAACTGCCCTTTCTCCACTGAATTATCTTTGTACCTCTGCCTAAAAATCAGTTGATAGTATTTGTGTGGGTCTATTTCTGGGCTGTCTATTCTGCTCCATGATCTGTGTATTTATCCCTTCACCAATACAACTGTCTCGATTACTATAGCTTTATAGTAAAACTAATAATCAGCAAGTATATGTCCTCCAGCTTTGTTCTTCTTTTCCAGAATTTTTTTGGCTTTTAGTTCCTTTGCCTTTTCAGATAAATTTAAGAATAATCTTGTCAATATCTATAAAAAAGCTTGTTAAGGTTTTGATTGAAAATGTATTGAATGTATAGTTTTAATAATACTGAGTCTTAAAATCCATAAATATATTTTGTTTCTTTAGTTATTATATTTTCCTTTGTTTTCTTCCATTAAATTTTGTATGTTTCAACATAAACTGTACATATTTTCTTTAACTTATGTTTAAGTACTTTATAGTTTAGGTCCTATTTTAAATGATATTTTTAAATTTCAAATTTTAATTTATTATTAGTAATATATAGAAATACAATTAACTTTTGTATATTGACTTGTAGCTGTGTTCTTACTAAATTTACTTATTATTTCTAGAAGCATTTTTATAGATTCTTTGTGATTTTCTGTGTACACAATCGTGCTGTCTGCAAATAGAAAGTTTTATTTCTTTTTTTACAATCCATATGCCTTTTATTATTTTGCTTGTTTGTTTTTATTGCACTGGGTACAGCTTCCAGCACAATGTTGAATAAAAGTGATCAAAGAGGACACTTCTGCCTTGTTCAAATTTTAGGGGGAAAGCCCTCAGTCTCTTACAGTTGAATATGATGTTAGCTGTAGGGGTTTTTTTTGTTTGTTTGTTTTGTAGATACCTCTTATTAGGGTAAGAAAGTTCCTTTCTATTTTTGTCTTACTGGGAATTTTTAAAGAATTAATAAACTTTAAATTTTGTCAAATGATTTTATGCATCTGTCGTTAGTATCGTGGGTTTCCTTATTTCATCTATTAATAAGTTAGATTATATTGATTTTTGAATGTTAAACCAACATTGCATTCTTGGAGTGAACCCTACTTGGTTGTAATATATTATCTATTTATATATTCTTTTATTCAATTTCTAATATTTTGTTAAGGATTTTTGCTCATGAGGAATATTTATTTGTATTTTTCCTTTCTTATAATTAAAAATACTTTTACATTTCTATTGTATGAATATGATATATGTTGGTGTGCTTTTAGGTATTTATCTTGCTTCTTGTTCTGTGGGCCTGTGTGTGTGTGTGTGTGTGTGTGTGTGTGTGTGTGTGTGTGTGATCAATTCTGGAAACTCATACATTATCTGTTCATATATTACTTCCACATCATCCTCTCTTCTTTTCCTAGAATTCCAATTATGTGCACATTAGGCTGTTAAGTATTATCTTACAATTTGGGTATCTCCTATTGACCTATTTTCAAATTTACAGATTCTCTTTATAACTGTATTGAGTCTAATGATGAATTTGCTAAAGGCATTCTTTATCTTTGTTATATTTTTTATTTCTAGCATTTTCATCTCTCTGTTCCATCTCTCTGTTGAAATTACCTATCTTATATTACTTGTTGTTTACCTTTTTAATTAGAGCCTATAATGTCATAATCAGATACCTTCGAAATTTCCTTTCTTCTGATTGCTTTGGGTTTAAGTTGTTCTTTCTATAGATTTGTAAAATGGAAGTCTGCTTTGAGCCTGATTGTTTTTTCTCTTTAAACTGTGTTTTATTCTTGCCTTTTCCTATGCCTCCTAATTTACTGATAAAAGAAAAATATACATATATCTATGTATATGACAGCATACACTGAGATAAATATATTTCCTGCTTGGAAATGAGCACATCTTTCCTTCTGCTGTGCCTTTAATGTGGTGGCTTATGTTACTAGTATCAGCAGTTCAGCTGGGTTTCAAGTCTGTTGCTGTGGGTCCCATCAGTGCACCAAAGGGCTCAAGTTCTTCCTGTGTTTAGGGTATAGATTTGTATACCATAATGTTTTTCTCAATGTATGTTCCCCAGAGAAAACTTGTCTCTTGTAGTTCTTTTAGAAGTATTTTCCCATTATTTTTATTCAGTACTTGTCAGTATGGTGGTAGGAGCTGTAAGAAAGGAAACATTCTCTTATATTATGATTAAGCTTTAGTTTAAGGAAGACACTGGGCATCTGAGGCCTTCCCAAGTGCTCCTCCACTAGCTGTAGCACTGAACTTGTATTTCGGCTTCTCCTCAAATAAGATTTTCATATTTTCTGTTTTGTTATACTAGATGCAATAGGTTTCAATCGGTGTACTCAGGTGACAATCATTGTTGCACTTCCCTCTGCAGATTCAGACTTTCTACCGGGGAGATGGCAAGATGGATCTGGGGAGTTTGGGCAAGGACTGCTGTTTCCTTCCCTGAGCAGGTGCCACTTGGGAAGCTTTCTCAGGATGCTCTCTGATCCTCCTTGCAGACATCTGGAGGAAGTTATGGAGGAAAAGCATGAAAGAGGCTGAAAAGCCCCCTAGAGTTGCATTCCCCAGAGATTTCACACTCACACTTGTCCCACATTTGGCCCCAAGCAAGTTTTCCACAATTTCTCACTGAGTCATTTTTGTGGCTTATGTGTAACCTGGTGGCCTCTGCCACAGGTAAGCAAATGCTGAGGCCCTGTTCCTCCCTGCAGGCACCTGATCAGTTCTCATGTGGGTTTAAGAAAAGTTGTTAATTTGCATTTTATCTGGATTTTTTCTTATTTTAAGGACTGGAACAATGCTCTTTCCAGCTTTCCACATTTATGATGTGAAACCAGAAAGACTTGATCAGTTGAATGTGCTTCTCAGCTCTTAAATTACGTGGTTATAAATTACTGACCTCTAAGTGGGTTTTGTTCTCCCATCTCATCTCTTACGTACACGTTGTGAAAAATATTTATAAATGGTTTGAGATTTTCAGAGAAAGACTGTAATAATGTATTTTTAATTAGCATCTTTTATTGAATGCTTTAGATATTTTGAGTGGTAAAACTCTCATTTATAAATAACAGTTCTAATGTCCTCACTGAAATTATTCCCCTGCAGTGTACCTGATAATAATCATTATTCATCTTCCTGTGATAACTAGATAACTAATCAGGAACTGTTTATTTGTCATATTTGGTTCAGCATTCAACACAAGGCCTTGATTGTTACAGATTCTTGATCTATATTGATTGATTATATGGATTAATGAATGAACAAAAAACAGAATACACCCCCAAATAGTCACAGCATTAAAATTAATGACAAATGGTCAAATGTATTATTTGAGAGGATTGTCACATTCCAAGTGATTGTGCTAAGCTAATGGGTACAGAAAAAAAAAAAGTCTATTCTGTACTGTATCCATTCAAAGTTGATCCAGGAGGCCCAAGTCCAACCAAGGCACATTATAGACAGAGAAAGAAACCACTTCTCCACCAAAAGAAACCATTATGTGCCTACTTATACCCTAAATGATTTAAAGATAAAATGCCTTTCATTCCAAAATTGATTTAATCTCAGATGAAAAGCAATGCGACTGAGATCATATTATTTTCCTGTCCTAGATATTGATAAAGAGGTAATCTGGACAAAAAGCAGAAAATAGAGAAATGAGCCATGGCAGTGTCAAAAACAACTTTGTCAATTTTATATTTCTGGTGGAACTTGCTACTGCCCCTGTAGGTAGGTTACTGATCCGAGCTACCGCAGGGAAGTGGCTCTGGCTTAATGGGTTATTCAGGGAGAAAACAGCACTGGACTCTTTAGGGTGGCTTTAATGACTGAGCCTGTGACATGCTAAGCTGGAGTGGCTCCTGAATGAGCACTCACCTCTGGGTTTTACTCAGATGTCAACTTAGCTGATGCAGAAGCGGAGGCAGGGTGGTTTCCTTCAGTTGAATACAAGTTCTAGAGTTTTTCAAGAGTTCTGGGGGTGGGAGTGGGAGGAAAAATAATATTTGTGTTAAACTAAAAGTCAGCCCATTGCTGCCACTCTGCTTACATAAATTGGCAGCTCCTACCTACCTGTTTTGAGGAACTAACATTTTTGGAGCATCAGATGAGTTCAAAATGAGATGTCACTGTAACCATGTTCAGCCTTTAACTGTAAGGGCAGAGTAAACATGGAGATAATTAAACACTGTTGGGGTTTTATCAGCAAGTTTGAAGTAGTAAAGAACTAAGATAACTGTGGGTTTATGCAGAGAAAGATTTATGGGCCATCAAATCTAAGCTTGAAGAAAGGAAGTGTGAACATGAGCAGGGTTGTAGGATTAAAGGTTAGAGGTGTTAGTGCATAGACTTGTTTGAATTGAGGTACTAGGGGGAGTGAATGGAAACAAAGGGTACAGTTGTCAGATATTAGGAAGAATAATAATATTGAGGTTAGAGAGGGGATACAATTATTGATAATGACAAGATTACAATCATGAGGTAGTTGGGCTAGTGAATGAGATCGTGGGAGGATATGAAATCAAGAAGTTGAGAAGTCGTAATATTGGAAAGATAATCTATGTAAATGTTGAAATAACCAAGACTTATGATAACAGTAGTGTTTGAGAAAGAGCCGTTGCTAAAATCTGCAGGGAATGAGGTCTATATTAAGGTCTGCAAATGATTGTATCAAGGAGGGTAGGGTGTGGTGTAGTCTGACAGAATTTTCACAAGAGCTGTGGAGTTCCAAAGAGGGAGATGAAAGTAGCTCTGTAAGTAGTCCATTGGCATAAGGTGTGAGAGAGAGAGAAAACAGCCGCTACTTGATAGGGATTCTGGGAAAGGGGCCTCAGGGGAAAGCAAATTTTTGGTGGAACAAAAAAAGTGGAAAGAGAATATTTTGAAAGAGTTTGAAGCTCTAAAAGATTTTTTCTATGGCAGTCTGTAAAAAGTTTGGAAGTTTGAGAAAGAGTATAAAATTGAGTCAGATCAAAAGATGTAGAAAATTTTATGGTGTGTGAATACAGGTCATGACTGACAACCTGAAAATTTTGGATTTCTTGCACTCTGAAGTTTGTTTTTTAGAAAGCCTGTGGTCCTGAGATGCTCAGGTCTTGCGAGGGTGTAAAGGAATCTGTGTGAATCTCTACATCAGTCACATGATAGCTCCATCCAAATGGGTACAAGTGATTCCTGAGGTAGGCATTATTCTATTTCATAGAAAGCAAAAAGGAAACTCAAATAAGTGAGATGATTTGACACACAATACAGTGCGGCAGGGCCTGGACTGAAGCCAGATTTGTCTAATCTCAAAATCTGTGTTCTGGAAAGTCTGTTGGCTACTTTCACTTAACTATAAGCCTCCATTTTCCCTTTGGGTTTTCTCTTTATCAGTTTTTGAGGGATTAGTCTTTTATTAGTGCACTGATAGAGTGCACTAATTTCTGGTAGCATGTTCATTCAAATAACACATGACAACTGCAAATTTCTTTTTACTTTTTCATTGAGTATCATCACAGCCTAATGACATTACTATTCCTTACAGTTATTTAGGCCTTCATATCACTAAACTGTAGTAAAATGCTTTACCTCATTAAGCAATAAGTAGACACACCACAGGCATAATATCCTTTTAATTCTTATTCAGATTGGGGGAAAATGTATATATGCTTCTGGTCAACTTACAGAAAGATTGGGAGGTAAACAGAGCAGAATATTGTATTTGAAATTCTTGAATTATGGCATATAAATTCAGTGAGGTCAGGAGTTTGTTTGGTTTTTCCTTCTGTTCTGAAGTTCCTACCACAGTGAATGAATTGGCATTTAGACCTTTTCCATTTTATTGCTGTTACCAAAAAAATGTGATAAATATTCCTGTCAGCGTCTTCTTGAGTGAATGTGTAAGGATTTCTATAAATTGAAAAATCAGAAATGGAAATACTGGGATCTCAGGCATAAACACTTTATGCTTTTTAGATGCTGCAAAACTATTTGCTAAAGATGTTGTACCAGTTTATACTCTTAACAATGATGTAAGACACTTCCCATTTGATTTCATCTTCAGCAGATTTAAAAATTTGTCTCTCCTATAGGTATGAAATATTTATTAATAATAGGTTATCAAAGCTGAAAATATTCTTTATGCTTATTGGCTATTTAGGTTTCCTCTCCTATTGCCTGTTCATACCATTATCAACTTTTCTAGCTGTTGATTTTCTCTCTTTCTCCTTCTGTCTGTTCTTGTTTTGTTTTGTTTTGACTTGTATGAGTTCTTTATATATTTTAGATCCAACTCGTGATCTATTATATGAATGATGAATATCTTCTTCAAACTTAAGAGGACTGAAGAGAACTGAAGTTTTCAAAATTGATATGCTCACATTTATCAGTCTTCTAACACTTGTGCCTTTTTGTCTCTTAGTTAAAAACATTTTTTTTTGTACTGGATCATTAAAAGATACTATCATTTTATGTTTTAAAGTTTTACTTTTTAAGCATGTTAAATTTATGTTTTTAAATTGTGTATGAAATAAATATTTTATTTTTTCCATAGGGATGAATTGAGTTCTCATTATTGCTTATTGAATAGTCTATCTTATTCTCCAGTTGTAATGCCACCTCTATCATATTTGCCAAAATACTATGCATTTATGAGGCTTCTTATAAGTGCTGTAGTTTCATTAGTTTACTCTTCTATCCTTGCACCTTGTCACACTGTTGTAATAATTTACTATTATTTATCATCAGATTTTAGATATGTAGTATGATGATCCTCCTGCTTTATCCCTGGTCGTTTTTTTTCCATTTGTTGGTCACTTATACTTCTGTTCAAATTGTAATATCAACTTCCTTTAAAAATATTTGGAAGGTTTTGAAAATGTCACAGATTTATAGATTTTATTTTGAGGTATCTGGCCTATTTGTGATATTGACTTTTTCATTTCAGGGATATGATATATCTTTTTTATTATTTAGGCTTTTATCTCCTTTTAACAATAATTCATATTTTTTCTTTATAAAGTTCTCATATATGTTTTATTTCCTTTTCTTGTTTTATTCCATTGGCTAGAATACTTATTACAATGTTAAATAGAAGTAATGATAATGAGCATACTTCCCTTTAATTTTGAAGGGCATAGTTCTTACATTTTACTGTTGAAAGGTATTTGTGCTATAGGCTTTTGTTAGATACCTTTCATCACATTCAGGAAATTCCCTTTAATTTATTGTGGGTATAAAGTTTTTTAAAATCATTAATGATTGTTGAATTTTAGGTAATAATTCTGCCTGCACTTATGAGACAATAAATAATAACCTTTTAATGAGTTAAGTGTTAAATTACTTAATAGAGTTCTTAATTTTAAATCATTCTTTCAGATCCAGAATGAGTCTTCTTTGGTCATAATTAATTTTAAAAATATTCCTGGAATCATTAACTAATATGTTATTTAGAATTTTTGCTTCTGTAATGGAGCATAGCTTATAAATTTTCTTCTTTGTACTTTCCTTATCCATTTTATGTATGAAATAGATATTATTATTTCTAAAATAAGTTGGAGAGCTCTTGTTCATTTATCTAGCCCACAATTTATATAAATAGAAATTTTTTCCTTGGAAGTCCTGCAAAATCTGCGAAATTGTGTGAGTCCTTTGCTTTTATTTGAGGACAATCTGTCTGAGGCCATTTCTTTAATAGATCTAGTCAGTGTTTGTCATTTATATATTTTTCCACATTTTTATCCACATAATTCACATTTTCAAATTTGCTAGCATAAAATTATTTCCAACAGCTTTGTATGTTGTAATGTTTCTTTTTATCTGAAGATGGGTCCTTCTTTTCATTCCTAATACTGATTTTCTTCCCTCCACCTTCTACTCCCACCTTGGTTACATTGGAAGAGTCTATTTTGTCTTAACAAATAACGGGTTTTTATTTACTTTGTTCGTTTCAATGATTCATATCTTCTGTTACATTAATTTCTGCTTCGTTTCTGATCATTTCTTCTCATATACATTCTTTAGGTTCACTTTGCAGTGGATATTTTTACTTCTTTATATGGTTTGGCTCTGTGTCCCTTCTCAAAATCTCACCTTCAATTGTAATAATCCCCACATGTCAAGGAGGGACCAGGTCGAGGTAATTGAATCATGGAGGCAGTTTCCACCATGCTGTTCTCCTGATAGTAGGTTCTCATGATATCTGATGGTTTTATAAGCATCCGGCATTTCCCCTGCTGGCACTCATACTCTCTCCTGCCACCCTGTGAAGAGGTGCCTTCCACCATGATTGTAAGTTTCCCCAACCATGTGGAAGTGTGAGTCAATAAAATCTCTTTGCTTTATAAATTATCCAGTCTCAGGCAGTTCTTTGTAGCAGTGTGAGAATGTACTAACACACTTCTTAAATTTGTGCTTTGCTCATTATTTTTCAATCTATATTTTCCCCAACGTACATTTAAAATTATAAATTCTCTTTTATATTTATCACTTTAGCTGTATTCCACAAGTCATGATACATAGTGTTTTTATTCTTCTTTAATTATTACTATTCTTCTCATTTTAAATTGATTTATTCTTTGATCCATCAATTATTTGGTATTTTATTTTTATTTATTATTATCTTAGGGAATTACACTAAAAGAAAATTGTCCAGAATTTTTTAAATTATTTGGTAATTTTTGAGACTTCCTTAGTTGTTGAAAGATTTGAGGGGAATGGTTTCCATATGTAGCTTTGTATATGTTTTTAGATATGATTCTTCTACATAAATGTGTTTTTTCTTTGTGTGTTATTTGCTACTTTGGCAGCTGCATGTTTTATTTCTGAGAAAAACATTCTCAAATCTCCTAACATTTTGTGTTTAACTTTTTCTACTTGTAATTATGTTGATTTTTTTGCTTTACATATTTCTTTATTAAAAAAAATATATATATTTTTAATTGAACTTTAGGTTCTGGGATACATGTGAAAGACATACAGGATTGTTGCATAGGTACATACATGGCAATGTGGTTTGCTGCCCTCATCCTCATCACCTATAACTGGCACTCGTCCCCATGTTATCCCTCCCCAACTCCCTACTCCCCACTGTCCCTCCCCTAGTCCACCTCAACAGACCCCAGTGTGTGATTCTCCTCTCCCTGTGTCCATGTGTTCTCATTGTTCAACACCCACCTATGAGTGAGAACACGTGGTGTTTGATTTTCTGTTCTTGTGTCAGTTTGCTGAGAATGATGGTGTCCAGGTTCATCCATGTCCCTACAAAGGACATGAACTCATCATTTTTTATGGCTGCATTGTATTCCATGGTGTATATGTGCCACATTTTCCTTGTCCAGTCTATCATGGATGGTCATTTGGGTTGGTTCTAGGTCTTTGCTATTGTAAACAGTGCTGAAGTAAATACATGTGTGCATGTGTCTTTATAATAGAATGATTTATAATCCTTTGGATATATACCCAGTAATGGGACTTCTGGGTCAAACGGAATTGCTATTTCTAGGTCCTGGAGGAATTGCCACACTGTCTTCCATGGTGGTTGAACTAATTTACACTCCCACCAACAGTGTAAAAGTGTTCCTATTTCTCCACATTCTCTCCAGCATCTGTTGTCTCCAGATATTTTAATGATCACCATTCCAACTGGTGTGAGATGGTATCTCAATGTGGTTTTGATTTGCATTTCTCTAATGACCAGTGATGATGAGCATTTTTTCATATTTTTGTTGGCCTCATATATGTCTTCTTTTGAAAAGTTTCTGTTCATATCTTTCTCCCACTTTTGAATGGGTTTGCTTTTTTTTTTCGTGTAAATCTGTTTTAGTTCTTTGTAGATTCTGGATATTAGCCCTTTGTCAGATGGGTAGATTGCAAAAAATTTTTCCCATTCTCTTGGTTGCCAGTTCACTCTAATGATTGTTTCTTTTGCTGTGCAGAAGCTCTGGAGTTTAGTTAGATCCCATTTGTCTATTTTGGCTTTTGTTGCCAATGTTTTTGGTGTTTTAGTCATGAAGTCCTTGCCTATGCCTATGTCTTGAATGGTTTTGCCTAGCCTTTCTTCTATGGTTTTTAAGGTGTTAGGTCTTATGTTTAAGTCTTTAATCCATCTGGAGTTAATTTTAGTGTAAGGTGTCAGGAAAGGTCCAGTTTCTGCTTTCTGCACATGGCTAACCAGTTTTCCCAACACCATTTATTAAACAGGGTATCCTTTCCCCAATGCTTGTTTTTGTCATCTTCATCAAAGATCAGATGGTTGTCAATGTGTGGTGTTGCCTTCGAGGCTTCTGTTCTGTTCCGTTGGTCTATAGCTCTGTTTTGGTACCAGTACCATGCTGTTTTGATTACTGTAGCCTTGTAGTAAGTTTGAAGTCAGGTAGCATGATGCCTCCAGCTTTGTTCTTTTTGCTTAGAATTGACTTGGCTATGGGGGCTCTCTTTTGGTTCCATATGAAGTTTAAGGTGGTTTTTTCTAGTTCTGTGAAGAAGGTCATAGGTAGCTTGATGGAGATAGCATTAAATCTATAAATTACTTTGGGCAGTATGGTCATTTTCACAATATTGATTCTTCCTAACCATAAGCATGGAATATTTCTCCATCTGTTTGTGTCTTCTCTTATTTCGTTGAGCAGTGGTTTGTAGTTCTCCTTGAAGAGGTCCTTTACATTCTTTTGTAGTTGTATTCCTAGGTATTTTATCCTCTTTGTAGCAATTGTGAATGGCAGTTCATTCTTGATATGGCTCTCTTTAAGTCTGTTATTGCAGTATAGGAATGCTTATTTCTGCACATTGATATTGTATCCTGAGACTTTGCTGAAGTTGCTTATCAGTTTCTGGAGATTTTGGGCTGAGACAATGGGGTCTTCTAAATATACAATCATGTCATCTGCAAATAGAGACAATTTGTCTTCTTCCTTTCCTAATTGAATACCTTTATTTCTTTTTCTTGCCTGATTGCTCTGGCTAGAA